>JZKD02S1893501.1:25587-48685 GCA_000966675.3 Picea glauca | reverse complement strand
AGCATATATAGTGCGCAGCTATCTTTGAAACAAAAGACTTCCCTGGGTTGATAATTTATGTTTCACTTGGTTGTTTGAAATTAATTAAGCAATTATAGTGACCAACAATAGCCTGCTCAAGGAACATGTAGCACTATTGAGGCTAATGCTCGACAGATGCAGAGAATTACAAATCTCACTAAACCTCGGGAAGTGTATATTTTGTGTGCCACACCGAAATCTGTTGGGCCACATAGTCTTCCAAGAAGGAGTATTGGTAGACCCATCTAAAGTAGCGGTCATTGTGAATATGCCACCACCTATGAGTGCTAAACAGCGGCGCTCCACACTTGGACACACAGGGTATTATCATTGGTTGATCCAGAGATATGCCAACATTACTACACCTCTGGAAAACCTCTTGAAAAAGGCTGAAATGTTTTGATGGACTCTCAAGTGTGACAAAGCATTCGAAACACTTAAGGAAAAACTCATCACAGCACCGATTCTGATATTCCCAAATTGGGAGAAAGAATTTCACGTCCATGTGGATGCTTCAGGAATTGCCTTAGGAGCTATCTTAACACAACCAGGATATGGAGCTATGGATCACCCTATATACTTTGTGAGTCAGAAGTTGTCGCAAGAAGAGTGCAAATATACAACGACCGAATGGGAAGGCCTAGTGATGATCTACGCTTTACAAAAATTTAGACACTATCTGTTAGGATCTCATTTCAAATTCTTTACTGATCATTCAGCATTAAAATACCTAGTTAAAAAACATGTGTTGGAAGGAAGAATTTGTAGATGGTTGTTGTTATTTCAAGAATTTTCCTTTGAAGTCATCATCAAGCTAGGACGAGGCAACATCAGACCCGACCATCTATCCATACTAGATTTAGGAGAAAGTGGCGGAGTAGTCGATGATCAACTCCCAGATGCACATTTGTTCAGGATCAAGGAAACACCAGAATACCTGGAGGACATAGGAACCTTTCTCAGCACAGGGACATTCCCTGAAACATATTTCGCAACCCAGAAACACCATATGGTTTTCAGAGAAACAGATTACCAATTGATCACCGCCCAACTGTATAAACTAGGACTAGACAGTGTCCCCAGGCGTTGTGTCCTAGATCATGAAAGGCAAGATATACTCTGGAAATTCCATAGTGTAATTACAGGAGGACACGTAGGAGGAAAGGAAACGGCACAAAAAGTTCTACAGGTAGGACTTTGGTGGGCAACACTTTTCAAGGACGCAAAAGAATACGCTAGATCATGTGACGTTTTTCAACGGGTGGGAAAACTGTCATGCTGAGATGAATTACCACTAAAACCAGTTAGAGCTCTATAGGCATTTGAGAAATGGGCAGTTTACTTCACTGGGCCCATCAACCCCACAGCCAAACATTCGAAGGAAAGGTACATCATTACTGCAACCGACTACCTTACTCGCTGGGTCAAAGCAGCAGTGGTACAATATTGTTTGACGGATACGGCTGCTAGGTTCATTTTCGAGAATATCATTACCCGCTTTGGATGTCCCAGGAGCCTAACCAGCGATCAGGGAGCCCACTTCATTAGCAGCACTATAGCAACACTTAGTGTCGAATTTATGATTCAATATCACAAGAGCAGTCCATACGACCCACAGGCCAACAGAACAGTTGAAGCCTTCAACAAAATCCTGGAAAAAGTACTAAAAAAGGTCTGTTGTGCAAACCGAGAGCACTGGGATGGTAGAGTTCCAATGGTATTATGGGCCTATAGGACAACCACAAAGAAAATCCACAGATATACATTGTTCCAGTTGGTTTACGGAAAAGAGGCAGTGGTGCTTGCAGAGTTCATCACACCAAGTCTGTATATTGCACAAGCCACATGTATGATAGATGAAGAATCAGTGGCACAGAGACTTGTGGAGCTACAAGAACTCGAAGAAACCAGATTTCTAGTAGATTTTGATCAGTCGGTTGAAAAGGCGAGACAAAAATCTTGGCGTGACCGCCACATCAAGACCAAGGTATTTTCACAAGGGGACAAGGTGTTACTTTACGACAGTCGATACCAGACGCACCCTGGTAAGCTACGCATGCACTAGTTGGGACCCTTCATAGTTGTGGAGATCCAACCATCAGGAGAAGAACAACTCGCGCAACTGAATGGTATGCTACGACCGGGATGGGTGAACGACGCTCGCCTGAAGCCCTACCTATCTTGAAACTGAGAAGAATGGGAGTCGCTCCAATCTGACGGAGCTTGTACAATAGTTATATTTGATTTTGTTTTTCTTTTTGGAGTTTTTCAAATTCAGTTAATAATGTCCATGTGTGCAGTGTTGCGCCATAATACATAGTTTATCTATTTTGTTTAAGTGTTGGTTGATACAGATTTAACGACTCAGCAGTACAGAATCTGAGGCAAGATAAAGTCCAGTAATATCCATCATTAAGGATGACAGGGACAACCCTTGTGGTCGGAGGCGCCCTGAATCCAAATCCAATCAGAGTTAAAGGCCACGCACACCCAGGATAGTCACAACCTTTATTGCTAGTCTGGTACCCCGACTGTCGCCCGTTAAGCCATAAAGCCACATTATGCCAAGATACCATCGAACTTCGCGCTGAGACACCCACCCGTCAAGTAGAAAGGTCTCAATTTGGCCATGTCCCTATTTTACTGAAACGAGTAAATACTCACATCACCTAATCGGATTTCCCTTGATCAAACCATCCCATCGGAAAACTCACACCATGTTGCGTCCATACAGTCATCATGAGGAGCAGTTATTGTTAAAACATACCCATTAAAGCTAGACAAAAGACTCTCAGCACTCAGCCGAGAACGTATTGTTTCTCAAAACGAGCATAGCCATTTCCACACTCAGTAGTGTGAACCAGTAGAGACCTTTGTAAAATTCGAACACATAGCCTAGCTCTTATCTGCCACAGATGTGCAAATGTCAAGAGCTACAACAAGTCGAAGCGCCATGATGAAAGAAGAAGTACCAGACGAGATCTGTGACCTCTGGGTCGAGATCATAAGCGACCTCAAAGGGAAGGTAGAGCACATCAAGTTACTTGACCTTGACCTCACAGATTCAGCTTTGTTCCCACAGATGCACCTAGACATCTTTTGGGAGTTAGCCTCGGATGGAACTAGAGATATACATTTTATACCAAAAAAGGAGTTCATTAATTTGTTTAACTCCACCATCATGAACCTCAAAGACTTACCAGTCTTCGGCACTATAAGCAACATGGCGTGTTGTACAAAAATTTTTATAAGAAGAGTGCACGACAGAAGCCTATGGTTGGATAAGCGATATCCAATCCATGCACAGGACATATAGCATCTTACTAGAATATCCTTTGAAGGAGAGGATGTGTCAAAGGCCTTTCAGGGGTCTGGTAAGCATGGGAAGAAGAAAGGCAAACTTAGTTTGTACGAGAGGTTTAACACCAAGCGAGGCGGACGCACAACAGTCATTGAGCCAATATTACTCGAACCAGTCCAGACTGGATGCTACGTCATCGCCAGCAAGGTTACGAGGTCCTATTATAAGGGAGAATGCACCCTGGATGCGCTATCAGTTGTTGACTTTTGCAATCAGGGAGTAGTATTCAACTGGTCTAGTTTCCTGCTGGAGGAATTACTCATAGCTTGTGACGTGGCACGAGAGAAAGGAGGCACATTTACCTATAGATACCTACTTGTGGAATTTGCAATGCTCAAGTGGAAGTCACTAGTAGGCCGACAACTGGCAATACGAGACAAAGGGCATCTAGCGAAGATGTTTGAGCCAGACCAGACTCAGAAAACACAGATCTCAACAATGCAGCATTTTCCAAATGGTATAATGCTATGATCGATGCAACACAGAGGCCACGCATCCCACGGGAGATCCTCAATAATAACACGAGGAATATTGCATTCAGCATGAACAGGCACAATACAGTTGTCTGGCCGAGGCATGCTAGCCGGTAATGTTTTTACACACGGATGCTACCATTTTATCTGGATGAATAAGCTTTCGACAATGAGGTCATGTCATGGCCAAGAGTTAAACACGACCCATGAAAATAGGCGTGCATTATATTTTTCCAGCCGAGCTACTCAATAAGAAAGACAAGGAAGAAGGAGAGGGATCAAGCTCAGGCCCTGAGCAGAAGAATCTAGATGTGTCGGTATGGACCGACTCCGAGGAGGAGGAAGAGGCACAGTAGTTAGTGTGCAAGGAAAGAGCAGCCCGTCGTAAGCTGCCAGAAAATGTCGTGCTATCAGCTATGCGGGTTAACCAAATCTTGGGCGTTGTGTTTGGGACCAAACCATTACAGAAGAAGCAGAGAACTGGGATCTCCCCAAGCAAAACCATAAATCCACAACCCCTTGCATCTGTCGCTCCCTGCACCCACGCCATGACCAAAATCACCATTGTCATTGATATCTAGGATGACCCAAAGCCTGCAACATTTCCATCCACATTCATCATTGAGCAGCCTCCACCACCACTCCAACTACCAAATCTCCTCACCACCACACCACATTAGACCACAACTTCAGAGTTGATGCAGTTTTACTACCCAGACATAGAGGGGAAACAACCCCCATAGACAATCAGCAAAGTCCCCAAGCCCAGCTCAGAAATTCCCAACCCCAACCCCAAAGATTTAGAGCAAAGTACGATGCTAGATGTTTCGAACCCGAGCACCCAGGGATAGCAACATGAGTCATAAGCACAGGACGAAACTGCCAGAAGCAGAAAAGAGTTGGAAGTTGATCGTGACCAGCAAATGACCTCACCACCTAAGGGTGAGGAGGCCTAAGAAACCATGATGCAGGATGTAGGAGTACCATAAGACACAGAGATACCAGATGCACCCAATGAGCCAGACTCAACAATGGCACAGCATACGACAACCACGCGAGCGCAAATGGAGAAAGTCCTCCAGAACCCCCAACAATGTGAAGAATTGATGCAACTCTGCATCACTAGAACATAGGTATTGACACTTCTACCTGAAGATCTAAGACTAAGGATTGCACCAGTGCCACCTATAGAGGAGGAGGTAGAAACCCGTTCGGACCACTCAACCGCCAGCGGACTCCCTCTACAGACGAGAGCACCTACTGATGTAGCTCCTTCAGCTACAAACCTGGTACAGTGGCCAGCATCACAATTATTTGGGCTAATCAGAGCCTCCATAGATCAACTATAGCAAAGACTCCAAGACGTTGAGAGCTTAGTTGAGCTCACTAGAAAAGAATAGTTAGTTGAACAAACATGTAGAATGGCGGAAAAACATGACAGAATCATAGCCGAGTGCAAATTGGAAAAGGTCCAAGAAAAAATTGCAGAAGCCTGGCCCGAGATCCGAAAGGTTGCACCCGACTTACCAGAAGTCAGTGAGATAACAGAGCCAGAGCAACGAATCGAGCTAATACAAGTGGCATGGACACATATCGCGACATGCGTAGAATAGATACAAGCAAAGTTCCAACAAGTCCATCAAGAAGTAGAACAATAGCCTCGACAGCTGTAGGAACAAATGCAGAAGATAATACTGCAAGGTAACAATGTCCTAGAGGCACTACACAAAAAGACTGCGGACTACGCCAGAATCTTTAAGGAAGTCAGCGATTGGATGGGTATCATCGCTCGACGAAATCAAGTCTTGGAGGAAGTGCGCACAAAGATCCAGGTGCTCAACGAGGAAGTTGTGGTCACAATGGACCCCATAGAGCAGCAGCAAAAGTTCGACCAAATTAAGCAGGATGATAATGAACTAAATTCCCTCTACGAAGCACAATCAGTAGCCAAGAAAGAGTTGTGCGAGTTTCGGCCAGTGATTCAAACCGCCTATATGCAGATGCACCAGGTCGACGCAACAGCTGACTCTGAATGGAACTCGTTGGTTGCAGCCAAGACAAAGAATCACAGCAAAGAGATGACCCAATAGTTCCTAGCCAAAGCATCACTCCTTGCCCGGAAATGGCAGGACAAAGTTGAAAGATTTCATGGAGTAAAGCACAGAGCATTAGAGATCATTCCAGAATTGGGCCCTTCGTTTGAAGAAGTGAAGGAAGAAAAGACACAAAGAGAATATCTCAAAGAATGTGAAGGAACCAAGTGCTTGACTTGAGGACGAGTCAAGGATTGTGGTCGGAGCCTGTTGGGCCCTTTGTTTTTTAGAAAGAATTGTGCAAGTGTTGGTCGCGCAACCTCCATTAGAGGCCAGAAGGAAGAAAAACAAAAAACATTTGTGGAAGCCAACGCAACACCAGCTAAACAACAGACATTTGCAACAGAACAAGAAGAGGTGCAAGTCGAACAAGAAGACATAACCCAGCTATACATAGGACGGAATATAATTGAAAAAGGGTTGATTATTTGGCAGGTTGATTAGTTCGCTCATTCATTCTTGAACATTAGTTGTTGTTTTTAATTTGAGTTGTGCCAATCATATCCAAGTCCATGGGCATTTTCCATGGGTTTTTTGTAAATCAAGAAGAGTAAAGTCTGTAATAAACACAACCTACTGGCTGGGAAATCAGGATTTTTTGGCTGAGGTATGGAGCCAAGAGTCTGTACTGTACTTTCTATGTAATGTTGAGTTTGTAATGTAAGAAAGATCTTTGACGATGATATGAAGAAGAATTAAATTTTCAAATCTGATGTGTCTTTACATGGTTACTTATGTGTTTCAGTCTTTCTGTATAGCTTATGAGTTATAATTGTTGCTCTTATGGTTAACTAGTGTCCGCAATACCAGTAGGTTTTGTTCTTACATTTAGATGTTTCTAACCTGATAACGTTGATTGCGCAAGAACTGAAGTGATTTCTAAGTACTCTATGGATCTTCTATAGTCTTCTCCCTACCCTTCCCTATCTATCTGTCTCAGCGGCGCTTCAGGTGAGACTTCTTCTCTTCGGAGGGGATGAAAATGCCAGCGCTCTAGACTATGCTTTTCCTTTTGTTGGTAGCCTAAGAAGGACCCCAGTCTGAACAAACTCGTGCCAACACTTAAACCATTCAATTATATCCAATGAGAAATGAACAATAGTATAAGATTTACACCAATACACCATGCACAATATATGAGAAATAATCAATAGTTATTGGTCAAGGGAAGTAATGACTTCCAAAGGTAGCTCCAGCTTCCAAATATAAAGGGAGGGATAAACCTCCAAAAGGAAGATACAATCTTCCAATATCAAGAGAGTATTGACCTCTCCATCCTTTCCCCTTCCTTCCACCCAAGAATATATGAGAGATAATAAAATTTTACATTAAATTATCACCATCAACTAACCATCACATAGAACCTGATAATGCTTCCTGAGACTTCTTCCAATTGTGCAATTCTTCACTTCTTAGAATACTTTGATCCTATATATAATATAACTCAATGTATTTTTTGAAACCCCTCCATTTTTCACTCCTTGAATCCTCCCCAAAAAGAACTCATAGAGAAAATGGTAGACCTTATTCAATTCTGGTTTATTCAGGAGAGCGAACTTGTACAGAACGCCCCACACTCAATATTTAACATCAGATTATAAAATTCTCACACAATAAAATACAGACCATACGTTTTCCAATACAATTGGTCTCACTTCATTTGGATTATCTATGAATAAGTTATGACTATTTTACCTGGAACACATGTTTATGACTAGCTTCAGGACTAGTCAAAAACCCTATCTTCCACAGAGTGTATCTCCAAAATTTTAGTGAATAAAGAGATGAATTTTTTTCCACAAGTACATAGATATGTATTCTCAATATAATATCAATTTCACCATATGAATCATTCTATAAAAAAAATTATAGTGAAAATGGTAAGATGACCTGTAAATAACATACCTTAGAACACATCACCAAAAGACTTCATCCTCCCTTGAAATCCAACCTTCTTTACTTTAGATTTCCTCTTAAATTCGACTTGTGTGTATTTAAAATGAATGTATAATGATATGTATTTATACCATTTATGTCACTTCCTTTTAACATTAGGGCCGACCTAACACTTTCTTATTTTGTAATTCTTTTCTTTAATTATCTTCAAGGCTAACTTGTACTTCCTTCTTCAATTCACTTTATCATCTTCAAAAATTCATTTCTCCTCAACCATGAGGATCCACGTGACGTTCCACCTACCACCGGAAACAACATGATGTATACTATCTATCCATGGGTGTTGTGTCTGCATGTGCACTGTCCTTCATGTCCAAATACCTTTATCAATCTTGTGGTCCAAAACCAATGACTAGGGTTGACATCAATGACAACAAACAATCTTCCAAACAATATCCCCCTTTGTCATTGATGGCAACACTCATGCTCCCCCTATCATCATGATCCCAATTTCTCTCCCCCTTTGACATCAATGGAAAAGGTTAAGGTTGATCCCCTTGAGTTTAATGGAAAAAGGTAATTATCTTATTTAGGGTTACTCCCCTTGAAAATATAGCACTTAATAACACTTCATTTTTATGGTCTCTTTCTTCCTTGGAGATTTTTCGTGAATTAAGGACATATATGTTACTTGGTCTTCTTGTTTCAGTTGCAACCAATCTTCCTGAACCTTCTTCTTTGATTTTTTGTCTTTGTGAGTCAAACGTGAGAGTATATCCTTGATCACACATTTTACTAACACTGAGTAGATTATGCTTCAAGTCTTCAACCAATAGGACATTCTTTGCTTTTAAAAAATTTCTTCCAAGCTCTACTACACCTTTTCCAATTATTTTGACAGATGACTCATCTCCAAATGCAACACTTCCACCCTTTCTCTTCAAGTTGATGAATTTGTCTTGATCCCCGGTCATGTGTGAAGAACATCCATTGTCTATGTACCATTCATCTTCTTCTTTACATTCTTCAACGGTCAATGTTATTCGACAATATTCATTGTTTGGAATATCTTTCCTTCTCCATATTGTGGTTGGCATAGGGAAATCTTCATTTATATATCTGCAATCTCGTGCTTTGTGACCAAGATAATTACATTTGTAGCATACGATATTTTTTTCCATCAATGGGGAAAATGAATTATAACTTTTGTTGACAAATCCATGATTATTTCCATATCTTCTATTTACACCATTTATGTTTCTTGCATAGTTGTTCCTTTCATTGATTCTGCAATTAATTGTCTTATGTCCAAAAATTTTGCAAGTATAGCAATGACCAATGTTGTTCCAGAGTCTGTACTTAAGGCTTAGAAGTACAGTGTCTAGGCATCCGAAAGTGTGTAAAGGGTGGAGAAGGGATAAATTTCAACCTTCGGCAAAGGAAACTAAGGAATATTTCTACGTTGGCGTTGTCTAGCTTCAAACTGTTCCTGGATGGTTATATCTTGTTCAATCGCAACCCATGAACGTTTGAGTTCAACCCGGGTAGTAGTTGTTTTAAGAATAGTGTCGAAAAGGTTTAAGGCAATGTGCATTTGATTTGATAATCCGAGTTCGATATTAGGCTGTGTTGGTACAGGGACAGTCATGGAGGAACAGTACAATAAGAAAAACTTCAGAGAGAAATTAAGTATTGTCTCAATTTGGTCGTATAAAAGAGAATTTATGGTTTCGGAAATAAAACGGGGTGCAAATCAAAGGCTCTTTCCCGTAACTGAGTTATATCTTAATAAAATGTATGAGGTGGGAGAAAAACATTTAGCTATCTATGGTGTAAGGCTCCTATCAAGGGAGAATCTTACGTATAAACAGGAGAGAAAAAAATGTAAGAAAATAACCCGATGTAGCATAAAAATATATATAGAATTCTGAAAAGTGTTGACTGATCTTACACCTGTTGATAGCTGGTACAGAGGAAAAAAAGTAAACAATTATAGAAAACCAAAATCCATTCACTATAGTAGTGGTCGTACTAAATTATAACGAAGCATTCACCAGTTATGAATATGAAAGGGAACGTAAATATGAGATACAAGAAAACAAACTCATAACACAGTCGTGACGGAATTGAGAATCTTCAGATTTGCTTTGTATTAACTCTCAAAATGTAAAAACTTTGTTACAATCGACACAAAAAGGTCCAGCCCTTTTCTTTTCTTTCTGTGGTATATTTATACAGTTTTACAAACAAGATAGAATCTCAATCGTCACAAAATTTCAGTTATGATAGGGAGGAGAGAAATCGCTCCATTTCTTCTTCTCTGTCTTCACTTGGTGCCAGACGTTTGTCCTCGTGCGTGCTCGGTACAGGTGACACATCTTTCAACCAGCTGATATATCAGCCTCGACAGTTCTGCTTGACATTTGGCTTCAAAAAAGTAACATTCTCGGGCTAACTGCGGCAGACTGTCTTCCATCTGTCCGTCTATGATGTCAATAGCGCATAATTGCGCACTTGGTCTAATCATGCATTTGTCTATTTGGACTATGTCCACCATAGTCACTTGGGAAATCTCAACCGAATCTCTTTCCTCTTTTTTCTTTAGATCAAGCGAGATTTTTTCCATATTCATTTGCATCAACGCCTCGGCATTACCTCCGCTATCAATGCCTAGCAGATCGCCATCTATAGAACTAAAGGCCTCTTCTAAGGAATCCGTTACCTTTTTGGCTTGCAGCTTTCCTTCCGCGATGTTGTGCTCCCATTCTTTTAATAGAATGTTTCCTCTGGTCTGCTCTGAAATGGTGAACCTGGGAGTACTTCCCGAACCCCTATTGTTTGTGGCTATAACAGCCTCTTGGAAGGTGACCCGTGCTGCTCCAGCTTCCCATTCTCTAGCAGATAAGTTCTCCAAAACTTCATTAACCAGCAAGCAATTGTACCGAATCTCCCCTACCTTGCCGAGTAAATTTCGTTGAGCCGCAGAGACTCTGCTCTGAATCTCCATCGCCTGGAATTGAAACATCCCGATATCTATCACTTTGCTTTCGGCGATTTCCACCCTAGCCTGCAGCTGTTGGATCAAATCTCTTTGTTGGCTCGCTTGCATCTGACCATCTTGGACCACTAGTTGTGCTTGCTCGAGCTTAGTCTTGAGTAGCTCTATCTCATTTTCATCGGCCAACCTGGCCTGCTCTATTCCTACGCTCGCCTGGTCTTTGGCAGTTTCTGTTGTTGTGGCTAGTCTGGCTTCAAGGGTCTTGATGAGGTGATTTTTTCATTTAAGTTGGTTTTTCAAAAGCCCGACTGAGAATTGGTTCACCGAGGCATATGCTCCTAATGTCCCTGCTATTTCAGTCGTGAATTGTTCATTCTTCTTGTCCTTCCCATCAGTTATGACTTTGTATTTCTTTGTTGTTGACTCTCCTTCCTTATAGAATTCCCTCTTTACCACTGCCTTTCTCTTCTTATCGAAGAAAAACTCATTCAGAGGGAGTTTTTCTACCCTTATAGGCCTCAACTCTTCATTGAAGATCCATCCAGCATCAATACTTCCCTGAGTTGACTGCAAGGGGGTAACTGATGTGATAGGTTCTTCGATCTGCTTCGTTGATTTTCCCGGAGTAGTAACCGGACTCTGCTTCTTCGACGGGTCAGGAGTCTTTATCTCTGCTTTCGGACTCTTAGTTTGCTCTCCCTCGTCCTAGTGTTTTTCTTGATCGGGAGTCGCATCCTTAGAGCCTTCGACATCTCTCAGTTTCACCTCCGACATACTCGGACTCTCACCCCACAACACTGCGGGAAGACAACTGCGTCGATGTTCCTGGAACTTTAGAACATCGGCTCTTTCTTCAGGTGCCAAGGTTTGTATCCGAGCTAGAATCTCGGCATAGGACCTTGTGCCTCGGAAAATGTCATCCGAGAGTGAATTCTCGTGCTCAAACCTCTTGAGCCCGCAACCGACCAAATGATTGCTCACAACCCTTTGCGGATTGTGCTTCTTGTATTCAATGAGGACCAAATTTAGGTCTTCCAGGGCTGCTGCCTCAGCTTTGGCATGCCCAAAATCTAATAAAGAATAAGAATTTAAATGAACAGGAAAAGGTGGCCATACCTTCTTTGAGTATCCCTTAAGCTCTTTGCTTATACCACTGATTACTGTTTGCCTAGCAACCTCACGACAAGCCAACTTGTCGGGAATGAACAATGGCAATGCATGCGGGGGAACCGAAGCCTCGAAAACTCTAAGGTATGAAAATTCAGCCTCTACATACCAGTCTACTATACTACTCAGATTTGTCACTATATTGTCCGAGATCCTGGGTGGCGGGTGACCGAAAATAGTGGCGTGCAGAGGCACCATCACCCAGTTGAAGATTTCGTATATGAAATCTGTCGCTTTGTTTTCCCATAATTTTGCATGATAAATGTGTATGGGCTCGTCTTCTGCTGGAGTCCAACTCCAGCTCATTAAGGGAAATGATGTCAAAAAACACACGGCATCCATGATGTATGCAGACATGAAAAATGAAGACGCCTTTCCATTCTCTTTCTGCGCCCGATACTCCGTGACCCGACTGGTCAAGCTATCAGACAGCATTTTTTCCCAGTCAAAGGAACTGCCTTCGGCAACCCAAAACATTAGAGGCACCCACAGAAGAAAAAAATGTGAGGTGTCATCTCTCCCGTATAACCTGCATGTCATCATGGCTACATACTTGTACTGTGGCTCTAGAGAAGCTATTGAATATATGCCATGGCTATCATCTCTGAACTTCGCGGCGTGCGAAACCCAATCTTTTATTAAAATGGACATGGTTTTATCATACTGTACGCATTCCTTCTGCTTGAACTCATCCAAGAATTCGGCACCATATGTATAGTCGGATGTTGTAGGCATCTTATACATGGCTTGCAGATGTTCAGGCCTGAAAGTCCCGATGGTGACTTTATGCTCGTTCATGATAGTTCTGGTTGGTATGTCCACGTGGTCTAACGCCCATTGGACCATGTCATAATATGGAAGCAATCGTGGCCTGGCTGCTACTTTATGCATTCTGGATTGAATGACGATCTTGTACTTGGTGGTTATATCATCTTTTTCGTTGTCGCTGGAGTCATCGGAATAATCCACCACTTCTGCATGCAGAACATCTGAAACGAACGACCAATTCGGGATCGATTCGATACTTCGAGGCAAAGTATCAGCGACATTGTCTGAGCCTTGTCCTGAAACCTCAACATTGGCTTTGTTTTGCTTTTCGCGGAGACATGGCTGGAGATTGTGTTTTAGCTCTTCTGCGATAGAAATACATATACATACAGAAGTCAGCTTGCTCAAAGATAATGTGCTCTGCGTAATATGAAAATTCATTTGTTATAATGAACCATAGCTCTTATATATATTCAAAAACTCGGTACCTTTCAGAACAATCCTATCAAATCATGTTTAGAAATAAATTTTTCCATAAAAATCCGATCTTATATTCATCGATTTGCCCTATTTCATCATTAATGTCATAAAATTTTGGCGGTTTAAAATGTCAGTTGGCGTATGGAAAGAATAATTCTACCTCGTAAATCGTGTAAGCATCGAAACACGGGATATGTATTGATTTAGCTTAATTAATCCGGTTTTACCAACGTTAATCAATATTTCGGTATTCGTTATATCAATTTTGGTTAATAAAAACGAAATCATGATTAGGGGCTCAATTAATTTCATAATTATTATATTCGCCCTATCGCGACTCGGAGCTTCGAAAATAAGCTTCCGGGGGGTTTGCATGCTGAGTTGCGAAACTGCGAGATCGCGATAATACGACTTAATAAAAAGGGAAGATAAACTAGGATTTAGTAATTAATTAATTACGTTTATATCCTTATCGTGACTTTGTGAGTCGGGGCCGAGACGGTGTAACTTTTAAAAAGGAAATCACCGAGTGGCGAATTGCCGACAGAACTTTTACCATGGTTTAGCTTTTACTTTTAACCTTGACACGGGTTACTAAAATAAGGACCTCTTGTTCTCGGCTATCGGGGCTACGACAATAAATTTTTGGATTTGGTGATCGTCGAGGTGCAAAAACCCGATGACGTTTAATCATGGTTTAGGGAAAACTTTACTCTCGTCACTGCCATGGGTGAAAAATTAAAGCGTTTTCATCGTTTCGTAGCTCGGGACATGTGAACTACATGACTTATAGTATCTAACCTAGGAGATCCCAAGGTAGAACAAAGAGGAAACATTTTTACAAAAGATTGGACTCGTCTCAAGAGTACAGTAATCATCGTTGCTCATGTTATCCCTCCAGGAAACTCTCCTAGGCTGTAAGTCAGAGATGCCTGGTAACTTAATCTTTTGGTAACTATTTTCTCAATAAAAAGTGTGGGTTTGGATCAAGTCGGAGGACTGAATCATTTCTCACTCAAATCATGCATAAACACATTTAGATGGACAAGGATTTCAACCACAAATGTTCAGAGGGTTTACAAATAAAGGGATGAATGAAGAAATAACTATTATATCAACAGAATCACATATAAAACATATATGAATGGCCAATTACAATAATCACATGAATACTTGCAAGGTTAAACTTATGAATGCAGTGATAAGACGATAGTTATCGGGCATAAACAAGCATAACAGCATGAATATAATATCCAGGTGCAAGTACAGAATAGACTAGAAGATGAAATCTGAACAAGTTATGGAAAAAGAAGCTTGTATTACTCCAGATGAAAATGAGAAGTTTTGAGTTACATAATATGAAAAAAGTCTCCAAAGTCGAACCCTTGGTTCGTATTCTACCTTCATCTTTATAGCTTTACAGTATAGTTTTGAGATCCTGAAAACATGGATCAAATATGCTAAAGATAGAAATTCAAAATTTAGTTTGCAAAAGATGTGGAATGATCCCCAAAAATGAGTTCAATCCCAGATTTCATGGTCTTCATCTCTTGTTGAGTAATGGTGCAGTGCAGGCTAGCCTTCCAAGGCTGAATGTTGACTCTCCAAGAGATACAAATTTGAATCTGTTGATGTGAGTAAGCGTCCTGATTTTCTACCTTTGTCAAAGATACCAAAAACATTTGAAACACCTATTATTTCCATAATCTATCAAGAATATCTATTGGATTTGTCTTGACAATTCATCAAATGTCCATTTTAAGAGGTTTCAAACCTTTCCAACTCAAAAAACTTCGATCTGTGCAAAAACTTGATCATTCTGGAAGTGACAGGCTTTCGGTGGTTAACTCAGGTAAAATTTGGCACTTTAACCACCAAAATCTCTACTTTCGGTGGTTAATGAGTGCTTTGCAGGCTCGCCTAAACCACTGAAAGTTAGAGTTTGTTCGGACTTCAAAATTTGCAAAATTCTGATTACCTTGATGATTGCTTGAATGTTCAAGTCGCCTTTGGGGATGCTTCTCTTTCTTTGATAGAACTGGTGACCTGTTCCTGGTGTGTGTTGGTCTCTGCCTCTTTGTCCAAGGATGTAGCAATCGTAGCTAGGGTTTCTAAATCTGTATGCTCCTGAGCTGAAGGTTGAGCTTTTTTAATCTTTGACCTCAGAAGTCCTATGATCAGAATCTGGACCAGGGGTCTAAAATTTGCTCAATTTTCAAAGTGCTCGGAATGCAACGAAAATGGTGCCATTGTGTCCGTCTCGTTCTCCTGATTTCAGTGGTATATTTACTTTCGCAAACGGAGTCCGTATGGAGAAGTTATCGCGTTCTGTTCGTCGGGCCAAACAGGGAAAATTTTGATGCTGACTGGGCAGGTCGTACAGCTGATGTGGCAGGTTGTACAGTGGACGTGGCGGTCGTACAGTGACGTGGCAAGACCATACAGGACACGTGGCAGCTCTTGGGTGTGACACGTGTCATGCATTTTTGGCATTTTCAGCGTACGGTTGGACCAATTGGGAGGTGACACGTGTCACCACTGAAAGGGTAACACATGGCACATGCTGACGTCAGCATCCTACGTGGCCTGGCGATGTGGCAGCTGAGTTGGCAGCGCTGACGTGGCGGTTTGTGGTTCGTTGGCAGTTGGACGAATTATAATTGGACACGTGGCATAGTGTGGGCGAATGAAAAGGTGCCACGTGGCCCAATGAAGGGTTGCCACGTGGTACCTTGGGTTTGACTATTGGGTCGTTCAAAACTTTTATGGAGGCCACGGGGTTCGACCCCCGAACCTCCCCACCGTTGAAATTTTTGGCCAAAGTCCGTCGTGCCATTGGGCCATGCATTGACTCTTGTTATATAAGTGGGCCACATTTTATTTAAATTTTAGTTATTGGTATAAGGTGGGGGGTCGGGTCGGGGCTTAGCCCCGACCCCCGGTTCCATGGATTACACATGACCATACTCTTTATTAAACAGCGCGTGGGGATGTATTTCAATTTGGAGCGCGGGAGTTTCAATGGGTAACACCCGGTTCTATTGCCAACACACACATGACCGTGACATATTTATACGCGTGCGGTTATATTGTTATTACGTTGCATTATATATATAAATGTGCGGTTTGAATTGGTAAAAGATTTTGCAACGGTTTCATTAACCCACGGTCATATAACTTTTATATGTGACCAAAACCATTGACAAAAGGCACAGGGATTTTACATTGGGGTTCGTTTATGTTCAAACGGTTATACAAACACCCCGACAGCTGTCCACCATTTATACACGCGTGGAACCTAGCCCTATTTTGGCGCGGGGAACGTGGCCATATGGTCCCCCCATGCGCCCAACACCTCCATCCTCGGGGGCTAGAGTTGCGTTAATCGTTCGACAGATTGCACCAATTTCGAGAATGCGCGTGGGTGCTGAGTTTTGGCACGAGAAACGCCTGAAGCTAGGTTGTGCAGAATGGCGAACCAGTAACAGAGCTTGAAGGGGAAAAATGGCAGAAGCCATAACTTTTGGAGTTTTTGACCAAATCAGGAGCTGTAAAAGCCCAGCTAGGGGTTTTTGGACGTTCTGAGTCCATTGGAACCATTTTCATATGAATTTGAAGAGCCCATTTGCAGGTTTTTCACATTTTAAGTTTGAGGAAGATTAAGGAGCCTTAAAGCCCTCATTGTTTGAGGCATTGCTCAGATGAGCCCATGTCCATTTTCTGAGACTGAATAGTCATTTCTGACTGTTTATTATGATCTGAACACTTTGGGATAGGTTTCATATCCATTGGAGGACTTCTACAGGTATTTTTGCCTCATTCAAGTTCAGGGAAGCTTGGAGGTCACATGTAGAAGAGGTCATTGTTGGATGAACCATTGTCCATTTGCAGAGTTTTTACAGTCATTTTTGGGGTTTGTATGTATTCTGAATCCAATGGTACAGTCTGTAAATCCATTGGATTTGAGCAGAAGCTTGTAAAGAGAATTTGACAAACTAATCCCAAAGAGCCAAGTCCATTGAAGGAGGCTCAAGGAGACGTAGCCCAGAGAGGGGTGAACTCCTTTATCATCTTGGTATTGTTGTGATTTTAATGTGTTATTTGCTGCACTTTATATTGCTGTGTATTGATTTATAACACATATTTAATCATTTAAAAGATCATTTCCTCACACATGCACATTGACAAGAAGAAGCCTAAACTTAACACATAAACCAGTTTGCACATTTTAAACACATGAAGCAAGGTCCTGTTAAGATTTATTTTATGAGGTAGAGGGTGCTTGCATAGCAAAACAAGTCAGCCTTCTATTTTCAGATCATCCTAGCTGCCTGTACAACTTCATATTCTCTTTTATCAACGTCCTATTCCTGTCTCTGATTTTGTCATGTTTTTCATTGACAGTTTGATTAATGTTCTGAAGTTCTTTATTTCTTTCTGTCAAGTCTCTATTTTGCTTCTTAATAACCCTTATTAAAACTTCCATTTCGTAGATTTGTTGCAGAAGTTTCCTCACTTTCTGAGTCCTGGAAGCTTTGGGTTTTCTAGAAGAAGCTCTTACTGATGATTGATTTTGTTCCTCTGGAGGAGTAGGAGTAGGTAGGTTTGGATATTCATCAGCAGCTGCATCAATTTTTTGTTCTCCTTGTTCATCCTTATGCTCTATTTCAGGTTCAGAGTCTGAATATGGTAGGTTAAGGGGATTACCCTCCATAGGTACATCCTCGGCCTTATCAAAATCCAACTTTCTCTTTGATCTTTTCCTTTTGGATGAAGAGGATTTGTCTTTATGTGGAAAAGGTGAAATAGCTCTCCTTTTCCTCTGACTGCTTTTAGGGGTAATTGTATTTCTGCCACTGGTCTTTTTAGTTTCAGCTTCTGGTGGTTTCTCTGTTTGGAATTCATTCCAAAAAAGAAAGAAACCCCAATCAACTTGTTTCCTTCCGTAATTCAGACATACTGTACATTACAGTCTCACTGTAGTATGGATTAAAGACACTAAAAGACATCATCTCTCACACAGGCTTTGCTGGTGCCATTTTCATGAACAATGAGTTTGTAAAAAATTCTAGTCGACGTCTTGCCTCTGGGTTTTTTGAAATATTGACAGCATAGTCCTTGATAGTAAGGAGAAAGTGCAACCTCTTGATCTATTCCTTAATTTCAGAATCTTTAGGCCATTCCATCTGTGAGAAGAGGCATCCTTTAATCCTTGCTTTTATGAGAATGTCCCAACTGTCATAATTCTCTCTTAGATTCGATGACAAGATGTCATGAGTGACTACATCATAAATATCTTGCATAGCTTTCATATCCCCCTTTTCTAGATCAGGTGTCTCTTCATGTACCAGAAGACCTGTCAGTGCTATCATTCTTGATAGCAGAAGAGGTAGCTTATTTATTTGGAAATTGACAAGAACAGAATTATCTAGTAGACTCTCATTTACATCCTGAAACAATCTTTCAACCCATAGTCTACCTTCATTATCTAGCAATGATTTTAGTATTTTCTCCACATTGTAGTAGCATTCGACAACAGCATAGCACATATACTCATCTCTCAAAATTTTGTCCCACAATTCCATTTGTGTTCCTCTGCACTCCACAGCCAAATCTACGGACAGAAAAATCTTACTGGATAGAAGAAATAGTGGCCATTGTACTGAATTTAAGTTCCCAGTATTGCTCAGGATGAGAAGCAAATCCATTTCCCGATTAGTGATGTAATCTTCTTCACGGAGACTTTTAATAATTTCATTCCAAAAAGGTGAGAACTTTGCATCATAGATTTATTTTTTCTCTGTAGATGCCTGAGCATTATGAGCATCGCTATGAAGCATGTTCAACATTGGTGGTTGAAGGTTTCTCACAAATGCTTTGGGGAAACTCTCAAAGCGCTTATGGAGCATTTCAATAGATCGTATCTGGATGATAAATTTGCTTGTCAAACTGGAGTTTCAACCATTCTTAGCCACCTTGAACGGATCTGGAGCTCTGATAGCGCGTTTGGATGAGAGATTTACGGTTTTTTGGGCTGATTAATAATGCCCAGACTAAATGCATGATGTAAGGGGAAATTAACCACATTCCAATCAAGCTCAGTAATGACATCACAAAATTCGTGGCCATTCTCCTGATGATCCGTATACAGTCTCCAATCTGTTATGATCGGATCTCTTATGAAATTCTGCGCCATACCAAGAATTTATGATAACTGACAGTTCAGACACTTGGATGATGTTTCGGAATCTATTCACCAACAATCTTGCAATGATGACAAAGAAACGTGCCACTTGACATGATTTTTAGCGGTTAACAATCATTCCCAAGCTCGCTTGACATCTAGCTCGTGTGAATGCACGAGGGTTTTTTTTTTTAAATTGAACATGGAAATGCTTTCGGTGGTTAAGGGCCCTTTGCTAGACGCCTCTTATCCACCGAAAAAGTCGAATTTCAGTGATTAACAAGTCATTTGATAGACCCATTTAACCACCGAAACCTGTGATTTCAAAATTCAAAAGCCAAGACAAAAAGTGATGATTCTTTCGACTTTAGACTTCAAAAATAGACCATCTAATGTACTCTAAAAAAATTAGAAACAAATTGTTTTGACTCATTCCTATCACCTAAAATTTGAAAACTTAGTAGTGTTATTTTAGGAGATAACATCTGGCTCCTACTCGGGGATGGAATCCTCCCAGTGAGGTTCCAAGAACAAGTAGTTCCAGTCGCCTTATGTGTTGGGCTATGGAGTCATTTGGCCTATGCAACTGTTCCTATGCAAACCTGTAGCCTGCATGTAACTTGTCTGTAGCCTGTCTACTTATACAACCAAAATATAAAAACAATCTAAGTGCTCATATGAAGAGCTTATTCTTCTGTCTACTCCTACACTAACCAACCATACTGCCTCTTGGTTAAGTAAATGATGACTTCCATAATAACCATCCAAGTAATTTTAATACTGAAGAAATCTCATCTTTATCACTGATCAGTAAATGATGTCTGGAAAGTAACAACCGTAATAAGAACTCTTTTTGGAAATCATACTCGCCTAAAAACATAGGCGAGCTAAAGAAATCTGAAACTTTCAAGCCCTCTGAAAAGTATAACTCCATGAAGGTTGCCACTGGATCCTTGAAAAGAAGATAAGAAACATGTTGCTCCTCGGGAAACAACTGCACATCTATGGCAGCCTCTTGCTCAGCCATGACTGTTCCTCTGCAAGAAGACTAATCATCTTCTTGTCCTCTTGAGATCAACTCGTGATCATCAAAAACTACGATTTCCTTATCAGAATAATGCTCACAAGAGGATAACAAAACAGGATTTCCATCACATGGATTAGGATCAGCTGAGAACATATAATTTATTATGCAATAATCAGTCATCATAGGCTCTTCTTGATTTACAAATTGATCATAAGCTTCACAAGCATACCTGTCTCTAGAATATTCTGCCAATGTTGATGAATTCATATCCGAATCTGAAATAAGCTCGTATGCTTTTTGTTGTTCTAAATATGCTTCACACTCATTACCTCCCTGCTCAAAATCTAAACCATACTGACATTGTTTTTTCTCATGTGCAAGCAGATTGTCAAAGTCAACCCGTTGTCGGATCCTCCTGGAAGCATGGATATTCTCCTCCGCCTCTTGAGCGTCTTCAAACAAGTTCCCTAATGATGAAGACTTCCTTTCTAGCAAGAGAAGGACAAGTTCATTATGTTGAGCCATAAGATAGTATACCATGGCAGCAATCTCAGTAGGCCGAATCTCCAATGGGATGTCATAATAAACACGGTAAAACCTTCTATTGAAAACAGGAAAGGCTTCATTCTGCTCTCGTTTCAAAGCATAGAAATCAACGAGGTAAGAATCTAAAGATTTGTATTCGCCCCAATACTTCAGGAAAGCATTAGAGAACTCAATCCAAGAACCAATTTAATCAGATCTCGGACCCTTAAACCATGTAGCAGCATCTTTGAGAAAAGATTTCAAAAACATTCTCATGATCACATCTTCATGCGCAATTGAAAAACGATCAACAAAATCCAAAAAGGATTCTGTGTGTCCCTCAGCTGAAGCTTGATTCTCTCCGGAAAACAAAGGGAGATATTCATAACAGTCATCGGATAAGGATGAAGAATATGGGGTAGTTGTACAGGTTTGAACATCTTCATCCGGATCTTAACTTGAAAAGTTGTGGGCTGATCATGAGAGATGGTAAGTTGTTGATCAGGTTCAGAAATTATGGCCAGAGGGGCTGAGATTTGGACAAGTTTTAAAACAATTTCGATCTTTTCATGGTCACATGGTTGATCAAATTCTAAAGGAAAAGAAATACGGTGGTCATCTTTACGAATGGGTTGAGGTAAGACTACTGAATCTACATCTATAATGCAGGGCTGCAGGATTCCCGCTTTCTTGTAAGGCGGGAAGAACAGTAGACCACATGCCAATATTGGGTAAATGGAGTCAATAGCTTCAATCAGGCGAAAAGATTCCTGAGAACGGGGTATTGAAGGGGGAAAGAGACTTCATTTTTTACCTTGAAAAGATTTTTTCAAACTCAGATACTCCTTTTAAACTTAGCTGTAGTCCCTTTCACGACTTTCCCTTTCCCGCTACTAATTTCAGGTCTGCTTTAAGACAATCGAAAGAGTTCTAGGAGACCCAACAGATCTTGCGGCTATTAGCTTGCATCCAAAGAATAAGATTATATGTTTTTAATTGGGAAGTCTCATCTGAACTTGGGATGTAGATCAAGTTTTTTTAAAATAATTGGTCACCGGAGTAGAGTGATATTCATGTATAACAACCTTACAGATATCTCAGATATTGCTTCACTGCCAGCGAGCCTGTTTAGTACCCCGGTGAAGTTATCTGGCCCCTTTTACTGAATTGTCTTTCACCACTTCGGAATATATTCATGCATTTAAATGTTGAGATGAGGGCAATCATTTCTGAATTTCCTTTCATCGTCTCTTGGACTAGGTGGTGGTAATCATTTCTGAATTTCCTTTCACCACCTGTCTTGTAATTTTATTTTTAGAGCGCGAAGATGGGGGCAATCAGTTTGTATCAGGGCTGATATCTGTGTAATATTTTGCATTATAGGTCTGTTAACTTACTTTGATTAGTCAATACCAACCTTCCCTTGGCCTTCACAACACCTTCGTTCTTAGGGGAAAAAGGGAAAATAACTTTCTTAGGGCATTCTATTTGAGCAAGCTTCAATCCTCCGATGTCGTTGAAAAACCTAGAAAGTTAGGATCACTCTAAACGTTCCTTCGCTTAGCAGGGGATCGAGTAGCTGTGAAGACCCGCTTTCTTTCCACAATCTGCTTTGAAGCTCACAAGGTTGAAACGAAAAACTCTTATCCCTTTGTATATGAAACGGAAAGATGGTGACTCTTTTTAAAAGGTAAACCCGAAGATAGAAAGGATGCCAAGTTGTGACTTACTGACTGAAAATACAGAGGTCAAAAAATTCAAAATTGACTCTTGTAGATATTTTCGGGGATACTTTACTTTGACTGACTGCTTTTAAATTGGGTGAATCATTTAATTTGTCTCAATTTTTTTAAGATTATTAAACCAAGAAACAACTCTGTCATTAATCAGTTCAGCTGATGTTGCAGTTTGAGTGAGATTACTTCGGTTTTCTTTAATAGTCTTTTAGAACATGTCTTTTGAGAAATCTCATATTTACCTTTTCGTTTCAATTTCTTTGCACAATATGAAATTTCTTAGGTATCACCTATTTAAGCCGATTTATTTCTGACACCGACTTTTCAGTTTACTTCTCCTGCTTGTTTTGTATGTAGTTGGAATCCTGT
>JZKD02S1893501.1:9706-22809 GCA_000966675.3 Picea glauca | reverse complement strand
ATGACTTTCTTAATATGTGTGAATGATGCTTTGGCCTCGGTTGTCCATTTTACTTCGCTATCCTTCTTCAACATACCTGTGATCAGTTTTACAATCTTCGCGAAATTCGAGATAAACCTTCTTAAAAAAATTATTCTTCCTAAGAAAGATTGAATATTTTTTACATTTCTTGGAATATTTATAGTATCTATTGCTTCAATTCTCTTCGGATCGATCCTAATTCCATTCCTAGATACGATATGACCCAAAATCTTACCTTCTCGCATGGAAAAATGAGATTTCTTTGGGTTTAAGGATAGACCAAACCTGCGGCATTTTTCGAAAGTCTGTTTGAGATGCATCAAGTGTTCTTCGTCAGTTTTAGAGAAAACCGTCAAATCGTCGAGGTAAATGACCATGAACTTATCCCTTTCTCCTATGAAAGTGATGTCCATAGCATGCTAGAATGTGGCCCCTGCATTCATCAAACCAAAAGGCATTTTTTCATACATGAACGTACCCCATGGTGTGGTGAAAGTCATTTTTTCCCTGTCTTGTTCATTCATGGTGATTTGATTATAACCAGAGAATGCGTCGATCATAGACATTCGGTTTTCTCCAACTACCTTTTCTAATACATGGTCCATTTTGGGCAGCGGATAGTTGTCCTTGAGAGATGACTTATTTAAGTTTCAGAAATCCACACACAGTCTGATTTCCCCACTCTTTTTTCTGACCGGGACCAGGTTTGCTACCCAGTTTGAATATCTCAGAGGTACTATTATTTTCACGTCTAAAAGCTTCTTAACTTCTTTTTCGATCATAGGTAACAAAAGGGGGTTGATCTGTCTAAGATTTTGCCTGAATGGTTTGACTCCAAGCTTTAAAGGTATCCTGTGATCAATTACGGAAGTGTCATATGTTCTTAACTCATCGTAAGACCAGGCGAAAACGTCCTTATACTGTCTGAGTAGGTCTTTATACTTAATTTTTATTTCGGGAGGAAGGAACTTGGATATTTTTACTATCCTGGATTCTGCTTCAGTTCCTATATCACAGTCCTCCACTTCTTCTGGTTGGGGTTGTAGAGTGGATTTTACAGGTACATCATTCTGATCAAAAAGTCTTTCTAAAGGAATCAATCCTTTCGGAATCTGGTTGTTTTTAAGGACCAGCATACGATGATCCGCATTTTTTTCTCGGAAGGCTTTGGGATCTTCCCCTTCTTGCATGATCTATATCGGGTCATTTTGATTTTCTTGGTCTGCATGAGTCTCGGAGAATTCACCCACTGCTTCAAGAAACTTCTTGATTTGTTCATCATCCTCAAAGACCTGCCAATGTTGGATATTGTCTGGTATGGATGGTCTGTGTCTTATTTCTATGTGATACTTTAATTTGAAAGTTGTGGGAGGAGAGAAGGTCGAAGTTTCTTTAGCCAATGCATCAGCATGTAAATTCTCTGTGCGAGGAATAAAGTGAACATTTATGGACGAGAAAAAGTTTTCCATGAGATCCCAGGCACAATTTCTGTATGATCTTAATCTGGGATGCTTGGCTTGGTACCGACGGTTTATTTGTTTGACTATTAACTCTGCATCTCCATATACCTCTAAGTTATTTATCTTTAGCTTCTTGGTAGCCTCTAATCCTAAGACCAACGCTTCATATTCACATATGTTGTTAGTGTAATCTATATCCCACTGTAGTCGGTAGGAAAAAGGAACAACGAACTTACCTTCGGGAGCCACTAAAATCACTTCTGCACCCGCCCCTTCAGAAGATGAGGCACCGTCAAAATAAATTTTCCAGACACTGGTGCTACACAGATCCTCTGTCATGTAACTTGACTCTTCTCGCTCTATATTGTTTTCCTCCGAACAGCCATCTAAACCATCATCAAAAGACAAGATACAATTTCCCAGATCTTGGTCCGCGATGTGAATAGAGAAATTGTTTGGGTTTTGAGGGTCGCTCACCGTATATGCTAATCTTGTTTCTCTGTAAAACCGAGTAAACTGACCACCAAACACAAGAATTGTGGTGAACGTCATATCCAATTGAAGAGAACCCCCCAACTTGGCTCCCCATGACCTAGACAACAGTAAGCCATACTTAGGGGGAATATCTGCAATAACCACATCCATCATGATACTCTTAATCGGGACCTGCACCAGGGTAACTACCAAATCCTTTATCATCCCCATACACTTAACCCTTCTTGAGTCAAAAGAGTAAATATATCCATAAGTTCTGGTGATCTGGAGACCCAATTTGTCCATAATAATCTTAGGCATAACGTTATGGGAGGCTCCGGAGTCTAACATGCAATTATGTAGCAATTGATCATACACATTTAAAGTGATATAAAAGGGAGCAATGGTGTCTTTGTCCCCTTCAAAATGGGGACCAAAAGTGATGTTAGGTTTGTCATCTTCCAGGTTTAAAACATCAAACTGGCTTTCTAGCTCAGAGACACCCATCGCTTTGGTAATCTGTTTCCAATAAACGGGTTTTTTTGCTAATTCTACCAAAGGGATTGGTATCTTAATTTTATTTATCTCATTTTCAAAACTGAAAGCTCCGCTCACCTTGTCTGTTTCTTTGGTTGAGACTTTCGAATCCTTCCTTTCCAACTTATTTGTCTGGACCGCTTTATTACTCATGGTCCTAGTTGAAGATGTAATTTTATTTACTGTTTCGGTTCCTTGTGCTTGGGTTTCAACTTTTTCCACTTCAGACTCTTGTGTGCTTACTACTTTAGTTTTGTTGTTGGGTAATAAGGTCTCTTCCGGAGTAGGCTCATAAGTTTGACCTCTTTGGAGGATTTTCTTGGGTTGAGCAGTTGAGATGGGCCTACTCTTAGATCTTAAGTTATACTTGGGTTGGATCTCAGCCATTATCATCTCAGTTTCTTGTTGAGATTCACAAAGATCAGTGTGATCACCTTCTTCACCCTTATTCGACGGTTGTTGCGTGTTTAGAGATTTTTCATAGTCTTCTCGAGTTAGATATGGTTGCGTGCAGTCATCACCAAAGTTCGTGACATCATTATCCGAATCTCCGAAGTCTTGAAAATCGTTCGCTCCTATAAAATTTTCATTCTTTAAGGGAGCTTGTATTTTTTGATCTTCATTTTTTATTTGTCTTTGTTGGTTCGAGGGGTTAGGGTTCCTCTTGAAATCCTTTTTGGGGAAAGAATCATCTTTGGCCTGTTCGAGCTCCATTCTGGATATTTTATTTGACAATTCTTTAATTACTCTGGCCATATCTTCTACCCTATCATCTATGGATCTATTAGATCCTGACGGACCGGCTTGTTCTTTAAAGCGTTTAGTTTCTCAATTTCCAGTTTCTAATTTAGCTTTAAGCTTACCCGAAGCCATCATATTAGACTCTATTTCTACCGCATCATCCTACATTCGGTTTAGGGTGGCTCTCCTTCTTTCTCGCAAAAGGAGTGCAAAATACAGTTCGAAAGCTCCGGCGAAGGTTACTTTGGCCGCGGGTTGGGACGGTTTAACCTCGGCTGGGATTTTGTTATACAGTTTATTGAATCTTTGAATAAATTCCATGACTGTTTCTGAATTCTTTTTTCTTAAAGACCCAAATTCGGTTAAATAATATAGATGGTCTTTTCTCTCGCCCCATTGTTTGAGGAAATCATATTCCAAAGCGTCATAAGACAAGATAGATGCTACAGGTAGGCTCCGAAACCAAGTTCGGACCTGGCCTTCGAAGGTTTGCACAAGAATTCTCGAATATACGTCCTCATGTTCGATACCTAGAATATCTGCGAATTGATCAAAGAAATTTATATGTTCGGCCGCGGTCAGATCCCCTTCCTCGGTGAATTTTGGTAAATTTTTTATGTAATTTTTGGGAAGGTTGTGTAGAGGGACGGGCAATACTAAGGGAGCATATCTAGCTGCAAATTTCGCAAACACTCTGGGAGGGGGGAAGGCCCTTGGCCTCCAGCTCCTCCCAGAGGGGCTCCTCCCCCTCCTCCTCCGATAAACCCTCCACCTCCTCCTATAAACCCTCCACCTCCTCCTCCGGCGGCTGCCATCATTATTTTTGGAAAGTTGTAAAGGGGGTTTCGGAAAATTAAAAGTGAATCTTTATTTTCTTCGCGAAGAGGAAAATCCGACGAGGAAAGATAAGGAACGCGAGGACTCGATTCCTCGAATTTGCAAGAGACAAAATCAGGAGAACCGACGAGTGTGGAAACCAAATGTGTAACACACTCTTCAGAATTTGGTGAGGTCAGGAAATTTAACTGAAGGAAAGATGGTATGTCAACTGTCGACGAACTTTCAAGAGGGCCCTTTCCTTTGTGTACTAAGGGGATTGTCGGATGAATCTCACTCCTAACTTCAGAGTAGTTTGGCATTAAAACTTTAGTATCAAAGAGAGGATTGCGTGAAGTTGAGGGTTCAGAAGAACTCTTAGTCTTCAGTTGTGGGGTTTTAAGTTTGTAAACTACAGCGGTTGTCTTAAGAGAGCCTCTCACCTTTAGAATCTTCTCGGGATCGGTAACAGGCGTAATCTACTTACCATCAAGGTTTTGTCTGGTATTCCTTTGACCGGATGCCAGTTTATTACTTGTGGAGTCACCAAGTGAAAGATTAGGAAGCCTTAAAATGTGTGTACTCTTTGTTCACTATCAAAGGGTAACACTTTCGACGAAAAACAAATGTCGTTTTCCCAGGGAAAAAGATTTCGTAACTTCGGTCCCCGGCAACGGCGCCAGAGAGATGTTGTTCCAAAGTCTATACTTAAGGCTTAGAAGTACAGTGTCTATGCATCCAAAAGTGTGTAAAGGGTGGAGAAGGGAGAAACGTCAACCTTCGGCAAAGGAAACTAAGGAAGATTTCTACGTTGGAGTTGTCTAGCTTCCAACTATTCCTGGATGGTTATATCTTGTTCAATCGCAGCCCATGAACGTTCGAGTTCAACCTGGGTAGTAGTTGTTTTAAGAATAGTGTTGAAAAGGTTTAAGGCAATGTGCATTTGATTTGATAATCCGGGTTTGATATTAGGTTGTGTCGGTACAGGGACAGTCATGGAGGAACAATACAATAAGAAAAACTTCAGAGAGAAATTAAGTGTTGTCTCAATTTGATCGTATAAAAGAGAATTTACGGTTTCAGAAATAAAACGGGGTGCAAATCAAAGGCTCTTTCCCGTAACTGAGTTATATCTTAATAAAATGTATGAGGTGGGAGAAAAACATTTAGTTGTCTATGGTGTAAGGCTCCTATCAAGGGAGAATCTTACGTATAAACAGGAGAGGAAAAATGTAAGGAAATAACTTGATGTAGCATAAAAAATATATAGAATTCTGAAAAGTGTTGACTGGTCTTACACCTTTTGATAGCTGGTACAGAGGAAAAACAGTAAACAATTACAGGAAACCAAAATCCATTCGCTATAGTAGTGGTCGTACTAAATTATAACGAAGCATTCACTAGTTATGAATATGAAAGGGAACATAAATATGAGATACAAGAAAACAAACTCATAACACAGTCGTGACAGAATTGAGAATCTTCAAATTTGCTTTCTATTAACTCTCAAAATGTAAAAACTCTGTTACAATCGACACAAAAAGGTCCATCCCTTTTATTTTCTTTCTGTGGTATATTTATACAGTTTTACAAACAATATAGAATCTCAATCGTCACAAAATTTCGGTTATGATAGGGAGGAGAGAAATTGCTCCATTTCTTCTTCTCTATCTTCACTTGGTGCCAGACGTTTGTCCTCGTGTGTGATCGGTACATGCGACACATCTTTCAACCAGCTGAGATATCAGCCTCGACGGTTCTGTGTGACAGCTGGCTTCAAAAAAGTAACATTCTCGGGCTAACTGCGGAAGCCTGTCTTCCATATGTCTGTCTATGATGTCGATAGTGCATAATTGAGCACTTGGTATAATCATGCATTTGTCTATTTGGACTATGTCTGCCATAGTCACTTGGGAAATCTCGGCCGAATCTCTTTCCTCTTTTTTCTTTAGATCAAGCGAGATTTTTGCCATATTCATTTGCATCAACGCCTCGGCATTACCTCCACTATCAATGCCTAGTAGATTGCCATCTATAGAACTAAAGGCCTCTTCTAAGGAATTCATTACCTTTTTGGCTTGCAGCTTGCCTTCCACGATGTTGTTCTCCCATTCTTTTAATAGAATGTTTCCTCTGGTCTGCTCTGAAATGGTGAACCTGGGAGTACTTCCTGAACCCCTTTTGTTTGTGTCTATCACAGCCTCTTGGAAGGCGACCCGTGCTGCTCCAGCTTCCCTTTCTCTGGCAGATAAGTTCTCCAAAACTTAATTAACTAGCAAGCAATTGTCTCGAATCTCCCCTACCTTGCTGAGTAAATTTCGTTGATCCGCAGAGACTCTTCTCCAAATCTCCATCGCCTGGAACTGAAACATCCCGATATCTATCACTTTGCTTTCGGCGATTTCCACCCTAGCCTGCAGCTGTTGGATCAAATCTCTTTGTTGGCTCACTTGCATCTGACCATCTTGGACCACCAGTTGTGCTTTCTCGAGCTTAGTCTTGAGTAGCTCTATCTCGTTTTTATCGCCCAACCTGGACTGCTCTATTCCTACACTCACCTGGTCTTTGGCAGTTTCTGTTGTTGTGGCTAGTTTGGCTTCAAGGGTCTTGATGAGGTGATTTTTTCGTTTAAGCTGGTTTTTCAAAAGCCCGACTGAGAATTGGTTTGACGAGGCATATGCTCCTAATGTCCCTGCTATTTCAGTCGCAAATTGTTCATTCTTCTTGTCCTTCCCATCAGTTATGACTTTGTATTTCTTTGATGTTGACTCTCCTTCCTAATAGAATTCCCTCTTTACCACTGCCTTTCTCTTCTTATCAAAGAAAAACTCATTCGAAGGGAGTTCTTCTACCCTTATAGGCCTCAACTCTTCATTGAAGATCCATCCTGCATCAATACTTCCCTGAGTCGACTGTAAGGGGGTAACTGATGTGATAGGTTCTCCGATCTGCTTCGTTGATTTTCCCGGAGTAGTAACCGGACTCTGCTTCTTCGGCGGGTCAGGAGTCTTTATCTCTACTTTCAGACTCTTAGTTTTCTCTCCCTCGTCTTGGTGTTTTTCTTGATCGGGAGTCACATCCTTAGAGCCTTCGTCATCTCTATGTTTCGCCTCCGACGTACTTGGACTCTCACCCCGCAACACTGCGGGAAGACAACTGCGTCGATGTTCCTGGAACTTCAGAACATCAGCTCTTTCTTCGGGTGCCAAGGTTTGTATCCGAGCTAGAATCTCGACATAGGACCTTGCGCCTCGAAAAATGTCATCCGAGGGTGAATTCTCATGCTCAAACCTCTTGAGCCTGCAACTGGCCAAATGATTGCTCACGACCCTTTGCGGATCGTGCTTCTTGTATTCAATGAGGACCAAATTTAGGTCTTCCAGGGTTGTTGCCTCATCTTTGGCATGCCCGAAATCTAATAAAGAATAAGAATTTAAATGAACAGGAAAAGGTGGCCATACCTTCTTTGAGTATCCCTTAAGCTCTTTTCTTATACCACCGATTATTGTTTTCCTAGCAACCTCATGACAAGACAACTTGTCGGGAATGAACAATGGCAATGCATGCGGGGGAACTGAAGCCTCGAAAACTCTGAGGTATGAAAATTCAGCCTCTACATACCAGTCTGCTATACTGCTCAGATTTGTCACTATATTGTCCAAGATCCTAGGTGGCGGGTGACCGAAAATAGTGATGTGCAGAGGCACCATCACCCAGTTGAAGATTTTGTATATGAAATCTGTCGCTTTGTTTTCCCATAATTTTGCATGATAAACGTGTATGGGCTCGTCTTCTGCTGGAGTCCAACTCCATCTCATTAAGGGAAATGGTGTCAAAAAACACACGGCGTCCATGATGTATGCAGACATGAAAAATGAAGATGCCTTTCCATTCTCTTTCTGCGCCCGATACTCCATTACCCAACTGGTCAAGCTATCGGACAGCGTTTTTGCCCAGTTGAAGGAACTGCCTTCGATGACCCGAAACATTAGAGGCACCCACGAAAGAAAAAATTGTGAGGTGTCCTCTCTCCCATATAACCTGCATGTCATCATGGCTACATACTTGTATTGTGGCTCTAGGGAAGCTATTGAATATATGCCATGGCTATCAACTCTGAACTTTGCGGCATGTGAAACCCAATCTTTTATTAAACTGGACATGGTTTTATCATACTATACACATTCCTTCTGCTTAAACTCGTCCAAGAATTCGGTGCCATATGTATAGTCGAATGTTGTAGGCAGCTTATACATGGCTTGCAGATGTTCAGGCCTGAAAGTCCCGATGGTGACTTTCTGCTCGTTCATGATAGTTCTGGTCGGTATGTCCACATGGTCTAATGCCCATCAGACCATGTCATAATATGGAAGCAATCATGGCCTGGCTGCTACTATATGCATTCTGGATTGAATGACGATCTTGTACTTGGTGGTTATATCATCTTTTTCGTTGTCGCTGGAGTCATCGAAATAATCCACCAATTCTGCCTGCAGAACATCTGAAACGAACGACCAATTCAAGACCGAGTCGATACTTCGAGGTGAAATATCAGCGACATTGTCTGAGCCTTGTCCCGAAACCTCAACATTGGCTTTGGATTATTTTCACGGAGCCATGGTTGGAGATTGTGTTTTAGCTCTTCTGCGATAGAAATACGTATACATACAGAAGTCAGCTTGCTCAGAGATAATGTGCTCTACGTAATATGAAAATGCATTTGTTATAATGAACCAGAGCTGTTATATATATTTAAAAACTCGGTACCTTTCAGAAAAATTCTGTCAAATCATGTTTAGAAATAAATTTTTCCATAAAAATCCGATCTTATATTCACCGATTTTCCCTATTTCCTCATTAATGTCATAAAATTTTGTCGGTTTAAAATGTCAGTAGGCATATGGAAAGAATAAGGCTACCTCGTAAATCGCATAAGCATCGAAACATGGGATATGTATTGATTTAGCTTAATTAATCCAGTTTTACCAACGTTAATCAATATTTCGGTATTCATTATATCGGGGGTTTTACTTTAACACTTTGAACCTCTAACACCCAAGACTGCGATGATCGATTTTGGTTAATAAAAACAAAATCGTGATTAGGGGCTCAATTAATTTCATAATTATTATATTCGCCTTATCGCGACTCAGAGCTTCGAAAATAAGCTTTCGGGGGGTTTGCATGCCGAGCTGCGAAACCACGAGATCGCGATAATACGACTTAATAAAAAGGGAAGATAAACTAGGATTTAGTAATTAATTAATTACGTTTATATCCTTATCGTGACTTCGCGAGTCGGGGCCGAGACGGTGTAACTTTTAAAAAAGAAATCGTCGAGTGGCGAATTGCAGACAGAACTTTTACCATGGTTTAGCTTTTACTTTTAACCTTGACACAGGTTACTAAAATAAGGACCTCGTGTTCTCGGCTATTGGGACTATGAAAATGAATTTTTGGATTTGGTGATCGCCGAGGTGCAAAAACCCGATGACGTTTAATCATGGTTTAGGTAAAAATTTACTCTCGTTACTGCCCTGGGTGAAAAATTAAAGTGTTTTCGTCGTTTCGTAGCTCAGGACGTGTGAACTACATGACTTAAAGTATCTGACCTACAAGATCCCAAGGTAGAACAAAGAGGAAACATTTTTACGAAAGATTGGACTCGTCTCGAGAGTACAGTAATCATCGTTGCTCACGTGATAAATCTTTAGAGATTTTGAAACCACAAAGGGAAAATACGAAAACCATCTATCGATTTCAAGCATTAAGAATGAAATTTGTGACGGGATAGAAAAACAAAGGCGGCTCCAACAACCAAGAAAGAAATTTTGATACCTAGGAGTAAGTGACCTTCTTTGTGATGTATTCCATCTAGGATCATGATCTACTCTTCTGTAGTTTCCTTCATACTAATTGAAGCTTCTTTGATTCATGAAGTTAGGAGGTCTTATTGGATATTCATCTCTTTTGTAATCATTCCTTCTTTCTGGTATCCTGGTCTACTTCTCATTAATTGTCTGTGTAGCTCTTTCTTCAACCTTCTTGTTGTTATTTTCATCTTCTTTGTATGAAGTTTCACCCATGCATCCAATATGTGTTAAGTCTTTTGGCACTTGAGAGTTTCTTAAGCTCTTCCTCAATGACACAACTTCTTGTTCAAGTTTCTCACAATCTTCTTCGTTCTTCATCATTTGGACATTATTTACTTCTCCTATCCTTCTTGATTCTTCAAGTAGAGTTTTCAAGAAAATGGTTTCTTCTCTTAGTTTCTCAAAGTCTTCTAATTGTTTCTTCAAGCTTACAATTGCCTTTTCACAACTACTCAATTCACTTCTTAATTTTCTATGCGTGTCTTTGAGCTTGTTATTTTCAATCTCAACATGCTTCAATTTTTTAAGATTCTCGTATTCTTGTCGAATCATTTACGCTTCATGATTTTCTTCTTCTTCATTGGAATTTTCTTCTTCAGTGTCATCTCTTTCAATCCTTGGATGAGGACATTCAATTTCAACATGTCCTACTCCTTCACAATTAAAGCAAAAGAACTGACCTCTATTTTCTTCTTTGAAATATGAGATGTTTTAATTTGCTTCAACTTCTTCTTCTTTTGTTGCTTCTTCCCTTGTATAAAGGTCTTGTAGCTTGTCCCAAATCTCTTTTGCATATGCACATGATCCCACCTTGGATTTCACTGAATCTGTCAATCCATCCAGGATGGTATCTATTGACAATTTGTTGTTCCTTTTTGCTTCCTTCTAAGCTGCAGTCTTTGGTTTCTTCAAAGCATTGTATCATGAAGAAACTGAAAACCAAACATCTGCCCCAATAGCTTTCAAGTAAATTTCCATTCTATTACTCCAATATTCAAAATTGCTTCCATCAAATGATGGAATCCCATTTGGAATGTTGTCTTCCATTTCTACTTAGGATCTTCCTTCCAATGGTTAAACTATGCTGAAGGTAACCCACTCTGATACCAATTGTTGATACTGAGAGGGGGGTGAATTAGTATCAAGTACAATTTAAAAACTTTTTCAACTTATACTTAAACCATTAAATTATATCCAATGAGCAATGAACAATAGTATAAGAGTTACACCATGCACAATATATAATAAATAATCAATAATTATTGTTCAAGGGAAGTAATGACTTCTAAAGGTAGCTCCATCTTTCAAATATAAAGGGAGGAATAAACCTCCAAAAGGAAGATACAATCCTCCAATATCAAGAGAGGGTTGACCTCTCCATCCTTGCCCCTTCCTTCCACCCAACAATATATTAGAGATAATAAAACTTTACATTAAATCATCACCATCAACTAACCATCACATAACCTGATAATTCTTTCTAAGACTTCTTCAAATTCTACAATTATTCACTTCTTAGAATACTATGATCTTGTAGATAATATAACTCAATGTATTCTCTGAAACTCCTCCATTTTTTGCTCCTTGAATCCTCCCCAAAAAGAATTCATAGAGAAAATGGTAGACCTTATTCAATTTTGGTTTATTCGGGAGAGAGAACTTGTACAGAATGCCCCACACTCAATATTTAACATCAGATTCTAAAATTATCACACAAGAAACTACATATTGTACTCTGTCCAATGCAATTTGTCACACTTTATTTGGATTCTTTATATGGAAGTTATGATTGTTTTACCCAGAACACTTGTTTATGACTAGCTTAAGTACTAGTCAAAAACCCTATCTTCCTCGGACCGTATTTCCAAAATTATAGTGAATAAAGAGATGAAATTATTACCATAGGTACCTAGATATGTCTTCTCAATACCATATCAATTTAACCATTTGAATCATTCTAGAAAAAAAGTTATAGTGAAAATGGTAAGATTACCTGTAAATAACATACCTTAGAACACATCACCAAAAGACTTCACCCTCCCTTGAAATCCAGCCTTCTTTACTTTAGATTCCTCTGAAATTCAACTTGTATGTATTTAAAATGAATGTATAATAATATGTATGTATACCCTTTATGTCACTTCTTTTTAACATTAGGGCCGACCTGACACTTTCTTATTTTGTAATTTTTTTATTTAATTATCTTCAAGGTCGAACTGTAATTCCTTCTTCAATTCACTTGGTCATCTTCAAAAATCCATTTATCCTCAAACATGAGGATCAATGTGACGTTCCACCTACCACCAGAAACAACATGATGTATACTATCCATCCATGGGTGTTGTGTATGCATGTGCATTGTCCTTCATATCCAAATACCTTCATCAATATTGTGGTACAAAACCAATGACTAGGGTTGACATCAATTACAACAACCAATCTTCCAACAGCTCTAGAATCAATAATCCCCTCATCGAAAGAAGAAGTAAACGTTGCATTGAAGGAAAAACCAGACGCAAAAAGTGCATGTCCATGAGAAGAAGAGTTATAAGAAGAAGGATCAAAATTGTTTTTTTGTTTCTGCATTGATGCTTCTAAGGCTTCCATCGCTTTAAAACATTTAGACTCCATATGATCATCTTGCCCAAAAAAAATTGTAATGCTTGTCAATATTCTTACTTTTTATTTTGGTCCTTTGTCACTGTTGGGAGTAGAATATGACTAAGAGGGTTTGAGACCCTTGTTTTTCTTGTTGTTGTTTTGAGGATGTTGCTTCTTTGTATGATTAGTTTTATATTTTTCTTGGGCCATTAAGGATTTGTCAGGTGTACTTGCAATGTCGATCCCTTGAAGATGAAAAAGCTTGTCTTTCTCTCTAATCAGAGAATCTAAAAAAATACTCAAGAGAGGGATTTTTGTATGAATCCCCTAGAGCTTCTCTAGTGGCATAAAAAATAGATAAAAATACAAAATATTTGGTACCATGCTTAGTAAGGATAACATATATACATAGTTCATGTTCACGTCTATTTCATATTATTTAAGTAAAAGGCTAAGTGTTTTGAACTTAGATAATATTCAATGTTAGGGAAATCATTAGGAAACATAAAACCATTATCTTATTTTCAAGATGTTGGGCTCGAATCGCATTGTGTTTACCAAATACAATGTCTAGCTTATC
>JZKD02S1893490.1:39385-66285 GCA_000966675.3 Picea glauca | reverse complement strand
TCAAAATTTAGGTTGCTTTTAATAGTGCATAATATTTATACTAGAAATAGGAGAATAATTGATAGTATCATTGGATTTTTTCTTAGATTTTCGCACCAAAAGTTGAAGCATTCTGTCATAGGAAATTTGAAATATTCAAATAAGTATGGTTGGCATTTTCCTAACCTTTTCATACCAAGTTGGTTGAAGCACTGTGCCAGGGAAAAATTGAAATGTACCTTCATGTATATTTATAAAATTTATACTTTTATTTAAAAAATAATATATAGTTGGATTCTTAATAAAATATATGTGAGCTTTAGGGGTGGTAGGTGCGAGTGATTATTTGTGATTCCAAGGGACAATTAGAAATGACTTATGCTTGAGGTTTAAAGAATTCCACAAATAATCAAGTCGAGGTATATGCCCTTCTACAAGGTTTTCTCTCAATAAATGTAGTCAAAGAAAAGACATGATTTCTATCAATGATTCAAGTATAATTATAAGCTTAATGACCTCAAAGAATGATCCTATTGATAACAAGATGACATCCTTTGTAGAACAAATTCAAAAGGAGGTTTGCAAATTCTAGAAGGTCTCTTTCTTCCAAGTTCTAATAGAATACAACCAACAAGCCGACACTCTAGCTAATGAAGCAACCAAGCTCAATATTGGGGTTCTTTGAAAAAATGGGGGCATGCTCTATCAAGCCATGCTTTAATCCTTAGCATGTTATAGGTCATGGGGACTCGTTATAAATCTATTAATCAACAAAATTCACAACACCTCCACCATCCTATGATATTCAGTGAGGGAACAGGATATGAAAGGACCTACCCTCCCATTTCACACACGCAAGTGTTAATTGTTGGTTGGCATTTTGAACCATCATGTGTATCTTATTGGGGCTTGGGTGGGATAATGGCACATTGTGTGATTGGTTTGAGGACATTGTTTGGTGGTGAACTACTTCGGGGCAGTTTTTCGTCCTAATAAGGTCTTCTCTCTATTTCCAATCTATGTATTGGAACTTTCATATGGTGAAAAAGGTCTCGGTGGATTTATAGTGTTTTGTCACTCCTCTGTTCTAGAAATTTGAAGCTTGTATGGAGTCTCGTATTCTAGTGTTTTTTAAATTCTAGTTTCTACATGGTGTTTGTTATTTTGGAACTTTAGATTTCGGTGACCTTGAGTTTTTGGTATTTGGCATTCTGGCCTTCCTGTTGGTGGTGCTTGGTGGTTTTTAGCGTTATTGTGGTGTTTGGTTGTAACGACCTCGCTGTTACGACCACAAAAGTAATGTACAACATGTAAAAATAATGTTTTCATTAGGAATATACATCACAATTAATAACAACATCATTGACACATCATCCAATATATTAATGTGTTAGGGACCTAACCCCTCACGTAGCTAGAATAAAATATTTCGATGTAATAAAGGTCAATATTAATAAGGCCTAGCAATAAGGAAGAATAAGTCCAATGTAAGAAGACCTAATAGAAGCTTCCACTTCTAGAAGGATCTTCCTCTAGATGGTTCTTTTGATAGACATATTTAGTATAAATAGGAGTTGAGGGTATGCAAACTTTTGTCTTGGATATTATTGTAATAGAGCTCTGCTCTGCTAGAGGTTGCCCCCTCGAAGAGGCAAGTGAACATTTCTCTCAGTAATCAAAGTGCTCTTTCTGGTGTTATTCTAGTATCATTTTGGTATTATTGTGGTGTTTTTCTGGTTATATTGTTGTTCATCTGCCATTTCTAGCAATTTATTTATGTTTTGCATACTTTTTATATTTGGAATATTACAAGTGGTATCAGAGCACTTTCCTCGACATAAAATTGTGGGTTATTTTTTTTTTAGGGTAGAGATGTATTCTGACGTCTTTAAGATACAAAGATTTGTCATTATGCTCATAAAACCATGGTCGAGGATTCATACACGCAGGAAATACAAGTGGTACTTAAGCGCACATCTGTTGGCCACCCTTATAACCTCTGTTGGTACCCCTTCGAGTTGTATCACATCAGACAACACCTATATATGGATCGACCTAGATTTCATGACGACCTCTTTAGATAAACCGATCGGTTGCCTAACTTCTATAGTGCCACTGAGAACAACACTCAGGAAGATATTCTCTAGTACCTGGGTAGTCAGGTAGTACAACTAAGGGCATGGTCTATCCTCCTTAGTTGGTGCCTTGAGATATTGGGCCGAGTACTACTGTTGGACCCCACACATATATCATAGAGCTATAACACAGGGAAAACCCTTGTCTGTAGAACCCTTGAATGCCTAACCTTTGGGGATGGAAGAAAAAAAAAAAACATACAAGATCTATTGCCGCGCAATTGTGTCTTTGACATTCGAGTTGCCAAATTTCTACACATTTCTTCCTGATTAATCATTTGGGCATTTCATCACTGCAATATTCTTCAGATTGGAGTACAACTCCATAGGTGTAAAAAAAAAAACAAAAAAAAAAAAACGAGTCTGGATCTTGTTGCACCATTATTTGAGACCTATTCCATTAGATTTCTCTCTTCTCCCTTATCACATCCGTACCTATCATTTTTTAGCAAATTTTGACCCCACCCACCCCTTTTCGGTTCCCTCGTCATCATGGCCCATACCCGTAGCCAAGACTTGGAAGCTCACTTCAATACCTTGCACTCTAATTTCACAGATACCCAACAAGAAGTGAGACAGCTCAGTGCCAATATTTCCACCATCAATAAAAACATGCATTCCTCCATCGTCGCATCAATCGAGGAACTCAAATAAGACCTCAAATAAGACATTACTACCCAGCTTGAATCTATCACTACAATGATCTGCACCAAGCTGCATATCCCTGTAGATCCTCCCTTATGTGACCCACCTTTGCATACCGAAGGTGAGACTTCCTCTCATTCCCATAATTCTTAGCCCCATCACTTTTAGTGTGACCTACGACTTCTGTGTGTGGATGTGACCAAATTTGATGGCTCAGATTCCATTGGCTGGGTAACTCAAATGGAACATTATTTCTCTTTGTATGACATTACGTATGACTTGGCCAAACTCCAATATGGTGTTCTCCATCTAGATCAAGAACATTGGCAATGGTGGCAATGCAGAAAAATTGTCCGCTAAGGGTTTGTTGCTTGGACACACTTTGTGGCAGAGCTTTATGAACGCTTTGACACTGACACCAACCATTTAGTCCGTTTGACAAAGTTGAAACAATTTGGTACAGTGGAAGACTTTATAGTTGCTTTTGAGCGATTGGATTTTCGTACAATGGGCATGTTTGATGTTTTTTTCCGAGAATTTTTTATCAGTGGCCTCAAGGATGAGATTCGTGCCCATGTCCTCATGGCTTGGCCTCAAAGTTGGGTGGAGGATACTAAAAGAGCTAAGGAAGAACAAGAGGTTGTCTCTTTTCAAAACCATAAAACCTCCTTTATTCCTCACACTAAACCAATAAATCCCACTCCTCCTTCTACTCCACTAAAGATCCAAAAATTGACTAGGGTCAAAATGGCTAAACGCCAACTCAAAGGCCTTTGTTATAATTGTGATGACAAATATTTTCTGGGACACAAGTGTAAGGAAAAAAAACTTTTTATGGCCATCTCGGAGGATGTTTCAAAAGATGATGTTGAAGCTCCCCTTGTGTCCATGTCACCTGAACCCATTGACATAACCCCTCCCTCAGACCCTCCCGAAGTAGAACCGATCATTTCCATAAATGCTCTCACTGGATTTTTTGCTCCGCAAACCCTCAAGCTAATTGGTTACATCAAGCATGTGAAGGTCATCATTCTTGTTGATAGTGGAAGCACCCGTAATTTTATTCATCGCCGCATTGCCCAAGAAACTAATTGCTATATTCGTGCACTCAATCATTTCCAAATCATGATTTCTAATGGTAGGTCCATGAAATGTGGAGGGCATTGTGAAAATGTGTGTCTCCATTTTGGTGACTACCACCTGAAATATTGTTTTCTATCGACATGGGCGGTTATGACATTGTGTTGGGTGCAGAATGGCTAAGGACTTTGGGTCCCATTCTCATGGATTTTAAGAAATTAACCATGCAATTTGACCAGTAGGGCCAACAATATAAGTTCCAAGGCATCATTGTCGGTTCCCCAGAGATCATTAGTTCCCATCGCATGGAAAAGCTGCTCAAAAAAGGTCATTCTGGTGTTATTTCCCAACTCCATGCCACACAAGCAACTAAGACACCCTCTGTGCCACAGGACCTCCAATCCATCCTCTCTAAACATCAAGTGGTTTTTTCCATTCCCTAGGGACTCCCTCTTTCTCGTGGTGTTCATGATCATTCCATTCCCCTTGTTTCAGGAAGCCTTCCTCCCAATATCCGTCCCTATCATCACCCCTTTTCCCAAAAAAATGAAATTGAGAAAATGGTTCGAGAACTTCTCAACACAGGTGTTATCCGCCCTAGTACGAGCCCCTACTCTTCTCCTATGGTCATGGTACTTAAGAAAGAAGGTTCTTGTCACATGTGTCATGACTTCCGCGCCCTCAACAAACTCACCATTAAAGACAAATTTCCCATTCCTGTCATTGATGACCTCTTGGATGAATTGAGTGGCGCCTAGTTCTTTAATAAAATTGATCTTTGTTCTGGCTACCACCAAATTTGTATGAAAGAGGAAGACATTCCTAAGACTTCCTTTAGAACTCATGAGGGCCACTATGAGTTTTTGGTCATTCCTTTTGGCTTGTGTAATGCTCCCTCCACTTTCCAAAACCTCATGAATCATGCCTTCCATCCTTTTCTCCATCATTTTGTCTTAGTTTTCTTTGATGATATCCTCATCTATAGAAAAACCTAGACAGACCATCTTTCTCATGTGGATCGAGTTCTCCATCTACTCTCTCAGCACCAACTTTTCCTGAAACAATCTAAATGTGTTTTTGGCGCCTTAGAAGTCGAGTACTTGGGTCATCTTGTTGGCAAGGCTGGCGTCAGGGTGGATCCTAAAAAGATTGAAGCTATGCAAGACTAGCCTCAACCAAATACTCTCAAAAGATTGTGGGGATTTCTGGGCTTAACCGGTTATTATCGCAAGTTTGTTAATAATTATGGAAATATTGTGGCACCTCTCACTGCAGTCCTTAAAAATAATTCTTTCACTTTGACTCCATCAACTACTCAGGGTTTTCAAACCTTGAAGATGGCCATGTGCACCACTCCAGTCTCGGCCTTTCCTGATTTCACAAAGACCTTTGTCCTGGAATGTGATTCTTCAGGGAAAGGAATTGGTGTTGTCCTTATGCAAGAGGGTCGACCTTTGGCATTTACTAGCAAACAATTGTCTGAGTGAAATTTGAGCAAATCAATCTATGAAAAGGAAATGTTGGCTATTCTACATGTCGTTGATCTTTGTAACCGTTATATATTGGGGCAATGCTTACAAATTAAGATAGATCATCAAAGCCTCAAGTATTTTCCGGAACAACGCATTTCCTCCCCAGAGAAAAAAAAATGGGTGACTAAGCTCTTTGGATATGATTATGAGATCATTTACAAGAAAGGAAAAGATAATGTGGTTGCGTATGCACTTTCCCGAAAATATGAAGATGAAGGGTCCCTTTTTTCTCTCTCCTTCATTGTACCAAATTGGCTCCAAGCTGTTCGCCAAGAATGGCTACACGATCTGAAAAGTTCACATTTGATATAACAATTGCAGTCCAACTCTCCAGTTTCCCCAGGGTACTCTTGGCTCCATGATGAGCTTCAATACAAAGGTCGTTTGTATTTAAGTAAACATTCAAAACTTAAATCCGAGTACTTTCTGAGCTTCATGCTACACCCGCAACTGGGCACTCAGAGTTTACCAAAACCTATGACAGGGTCAAACGTTTTTTTTTTTCTGGGATGGTATGAAATGGGATGTTCGTAATTTTGTGGCTGAATGTGATGTGTGTCAACGAAACAAGGGTGAAGCAGTCAAATCTCCTGGCACACTACAACCGCTTCTGATTCCACCTACTATTTGGCGGGATATCTCTATGGATTTTATTGTAGGCTTACCTAAATCGGGCAATAAATTGGTCATAATGGTGGTAGTTGATCGTCTTTCCAGGTATGCTCATTTCTGTTCTTTTCAACACCCATTTACAGCTTCCACTGTGGCTCAACTTTTCATGGATCAGGTCTTCAAGCTTCATGGCATGTCGCATTATATTGTTTCTGATCGCGACCCAACTTTCACCAACAATTTTTGGCAAGAACTGTTCAAGCTACAACGCTCCCAATTGCAGCTCAGCACAACTTATCATCCCCATAATGATGGTCAAACTGATGTTGTCAACAAGTGTTTGGAAACATATTTGAGGTGTTTTTCCTCAGAAAAGAAAAATCAGTGGGCTCAATGGTTACCACTAGTTGAATGGTGGTACAACACTTCATAGCATACAACTACCTACATGACTCCTTTTGAAGCGGTATATGGACAAAATCCACCTTCAGTTCTCTCATATTTTCCAAGTGTCTCGAAGGTCCAGATGTTTGACCAAACGCTTACCGTTCGAGAGGCTATTCTCCGTACCCTCAAAGAGAATTTATTCATGGAACAAAATTGCATGAAGCAACAAGCAGATCAAGGTCATTCTGAACGTCAATTTGCAGAAGGCGATTAGGTGTCTCTTCAACTGCAACCTTACAAGAAAAATTCCCTCAAGGATGACCATTTTCAGAAAATGGCACCCAAATTTTATGGTCCTTATACTGTTCTCAAGCGTGTGGGAAAGGTGGCCTATCAGTTAGCTTTGCCTAGTCATTCTAAGCTCCATCCTATTTTTCATGTTTCCTGCTTAAAGAAGGTGATTGGAACTAAGTGCCAAACTCAAACCAACCTTCCCGAGTTGGATGAAGAAGGCTCCATTTGGCTACAACCACAAGTAGTTTTGGACCAACGTGAGCGTTGTCTGCATCAATGAACCATCAATAAAGTGTTAGTCCAGTGGAAAGATACAACTCCAACATATGCCACTTGGGAACCAACTACCATTCTGCAACAATTTCCACATCTCAAGCTTGAGGACAAGGCTGTTTTTAAGGGGAGGACATGTTAGGGACCTAATCCCTCATGTAGGTAGAATAATATAATCCGATGTAATAAAGGTCAATATTAATAAGGCCTAACAATAAGAAAGAATAAGTCCAATGTAAGAAGCCCTAATATAAGCTTCCGCTTCTAGAAGGATCTTCCTCTAGATGGTTCTTTTGATAGACATATTTAGTATAAATAAGAGTCAAGGGTATGAGAAATTTTGTCTTGGATATTAATGTAATAGAGTTTTTCTTTGCTGGAGGTTTCCCCCTCGAATAGGCAAGTGAACATTTCTCTCAGTAATCAAAGTGCTCTTTCTGGTGTTATTTTGGTATCATTTTGGTATTATTGTGGTGTTGTTCTGGTTATATTGTTGTTCATCTTCCATTTCTATATATTTATTTATGTTTTGCATACTTTTTATATTTGGAGTATTACATAATGAAACAATAATAACACAATATCATTCATTCACGACATAAAGCCGACACATGATTTCCATGAATAACGATACACATATCAATGCATTAACACAAATAATTAGCAGCCCATAATTATTTCATTCATATAATATATGATGATGCATAATCAGTACGAATCATAAAGCATTCAATTCCTGTCATCAGGATAATGATCAAATAACACCATGATAATATGAGATAACATAACGCTAACTTAAGAAGCATAAAGATAATCATAACATGACATAAGATACTACCCGCCCAACCTACCCTGCAAGGTTAGGACCTCCAGGACACATAAGCAACGCTCAAGCCCATGTTCCAATTGATTTTAACCATTTAAGGTCTCAAGGCTGGCGACTATTTTGAGGAACAAGGAGGTGTCTACATCCCACTAACACAATCAATCCAAGAAACTAGCTAAATCAACAGAGTCTACGATCATCGATCAAATCAATCCATCAATCCTAAACATCAATTAATCAAGGCACAAGGGTAATCCATCACATAACACATACTAGACCATATTAAATCCAAGGCACAAGCATTTATCAATTATTTTCGAGGCACAAGCATTTATCAATTATTTTTGAGGCACAAGGCCCAGTCACAAATGCAGTCTTTCGTCATAATAAATTTTCATTAAGTGTTAGAGGATTGATATCTAAGACCATCATTTATTACATAAAATCCATTTGTGCAAGAAGTCTAAAATTCTAAAACATCATTTATCACATAAAATTCATTTGCACAAGAAGTCTAAAATCTGTAACTATCATTTATGACATAAAATCCATTTGCACAAGAATTCCAAAATCTAACTATCATTTATGACATAAAATTCATTTGCGCAAGAAGTCCAAATCTAAACATCATACATTACATTGTAATTCAGTGCACACAAGGATTTGATTCCATTAATTCATTATTCCACATCAACAATTCAAGATGTCAGATAATTTGATTCTATTTCACAAGGCGCAAGATAAAATAAATCAATCAATTATAATCATTGCGCAAGGGAAAAAATAATTACATAACCATCCATACTTTGCATTAATCATGCGTAAATTAATCAATTTTATTTTAAATTAGGGGCACAAGATCAACATCTACTATACTGCAAGGAGCACCGATAATCGTCAATTCCTAACTACATGACACAAGTAATCCAACCACATTAAAAATCAAGTCGTAAGAGAAATCCATTCTCTAACCTTCATAAATAAATTTTGTAAAACTACACAAGGGTAAACTGATCCCTAGACCATCATATGACAAGACCAACATTATTGGACTCAGCTTCAATTTCTCCATGAATTCCAAGGCATTATCATCAAGTTGAGAAATCCAACACTGGAATCATCATAAACCTCCATTATGTGGGAGGTAGTAATGGAGAAAAACTATTTATCTTTTTGATTGGAAACAAGCCTCCCGCAAGTCTTCACAATTCCATTTAATGAAGTACTAGAAATACTACACTCTAAACTTAAAAGGACCTTAGAGAATGATTAGTAGACATTAAATTGCTAATAGACTCAAGCTACAACGTCATCATTTATTTGTCGACTTGCATTCTCAATTAATTCATGATTCAAAAGGTTATTCCTTGAAATGAAGGGGTTGCAATACCTCTAACTCTACTCTAGTAATTTTAACATGATTGACAWRACTAACACCAGCTTCACAGAWAAATCATAAACTAAAATCTAAGGCATTTTAAGTGTACAACCACTACACTACTTGTCATCAAGTATCCCATCGACCCAATTTTACTCTACCAAGGCRTTGAAATGATCTAAAAGCATTACYAGGTTGATCCTTTATTAGTCYAAGGGATCAATTATGGCAATGTTTTGAATCCAAAACCACAACATTATAATAATATCTCAATGCCTCATCATCATAATACTTTTACTATTTGAATATTTTAATCGTTAAMTTTTTACCAAAATGCTAAGGGTAATGTTAATCTTATCAAGTTATAATCTACAGAGGTATACCAACCCAATCTTGAATAAAAATGATTGGAACCCATCAATACAATTACTCRACCAACTCCACTGACTAAGKTAAGAAGTGATAGGATGATGCYAGGTCGAAAAACGGGGTTATGAAAGGGTGCTTTGAGCATTAAAGGACTGGAGAGAGGGYGCCTCTAGAAATGCAACTTGGAGACASGTGTAATTTAAKATTAACTTTTAAACTGCTAAAAACTCTCAACCCGACGACTAACATTGGTCGTTGGTGTCTCTGTGAGAACAACACAATTACCACAKAATTTAAAAGGGGTCGGAGTTAACGGTTGAGTCTCAATAAATGATTATGTRACAGTGAGCGATGTACACGATCCAGRCTCAYKAAGCCAGAAGTTACCAGACCRTTTCRCTCGCAGCTAGGGGAGGTTCCCTCGAATTTTCSATTCGTAGACTTGCAGGGTMTAGCTAMAGGCTTGGTGGGGGTGAACRAACTTGGTAAATCTTGTAGGCATAGACACYYAGAGAACCTGCGCCCATAAAGGCAGGTAGGGMGATAAAGGCGCAAGGGAAAAGGAGATGGGGGGAGGGGTGTGAGAAACGCCATCCGGGGTAGATCGGGATAAAGRAAGGGTAAAATCGTTGGGCCTTTGAGGGTCCTTTCGCATTGTACAGAGAGAGAAAATTAGTTGGGAAAGTCYGACTGGGTTCAYACTAGAATWWGCATTACTATCACAATCAAAACRYAGTGTAAGGAGTMAAAAACGTGTGGGATTTATCCACCCAGAGCACCGAGGAAAGAAATAATAAGGAGAGACMAAAAACACAGAGAGTTTTAAGCCAACGATTTGCTTGTGAAGGAAGYGACRCATAGAAGGGAACAACAMCAAGAGGCTTACCCACACGAGATCTGGAATTTACCCATCGCGGGGCTGGGCGAAAAMGACTATGGAAGCAGAGATAAGATTTATTAGGAAAAGGTGCCAAAACACARAGAGTAATATCTCAGAGATTTAAAAAAACACAAAGTTTAGGAGGTGAAYGCAAATCTATAGCTGRAAAATAGATGTTCSGCTACAAAATAAAATGCAGAGAACCCTCAAATTGTTGTCCAGCAAAAATTGTGGCTGAGAAAAATTGTGGGCACTTTGATCCTAGCGTGAACGTAGAAGTTAGAAAACTTCATAGAAAACCCATTACAAATGTTAAGGGTAAATACAGATCACAATGATCTTGAAGRGAAAAACACAGGTTTTAAATTATAAACACATAACTCTTTATTATTAGAAAACCCATTACAAATGTTAAGGGTAAATACAGATCACAATGATCTTGAAGGGAAAAACACAGGTTTTAAATTATAAACACATAACTCTTTATTATTAGATCAATGGAATAATTAAATTTCACACAYGTCCAGTTCCAGAAATCCRTTACAATTTCCATTAACGTATAAATCCATATACAAAATTTTAACTAATTTACAATGCAATTTTAAACATGTGYACCRTAACCGATAGATGGCTTGTTGATGTTCYTCGCCTGTTGRCGATCCTCCTCGCTCTYGCTTKCTAATTGTTGAGACCTCACCGGTACCTCCCAACCAAYACTRGGGGTAYTGTTCTTCCCCCTGAGCCCCCCAAGACGCAAAGGAGAMATGCGCACAAACCAAAGAAAAKCTAGCTCCCAGCTCGCCTYGCAAGGCYGAGCTACCACTCTCAATTTGAGYTGGGTATCCCAACTCCCACAAGAAAAACCAGTCAACAAAAATYGRACARCATAACCTTACTCATAMTAGTCGTGATCCATTYCTCTTCTCTGCCATTTCTTTATAGAGTTCTCTTAGTGACCATTTTCCAAATGCACGTTAAATTATTTTTATTAAAAATTAATTAGGAAAAACTCTCCYCCGTACACTTGTCACCCGATCCCTTAGTTGCACCAGAAATTCATTTATTTAATTAAATTAATTGYCAATTTCCCTCACCCACCTAAAAGCGTTCCTAAAAATGCTCCTTGCTGCCTCTTTATTCCCTCAATTTCCTTTAATGACTGACAACTTTCTTAAATCTTAGTTGAGTTTTATTTAGGAAAGTTCTCTAGACTAGATTCCTTTCTATGTTCCACATTCCTTTTTGCATTTAATTTCCCCTTTTTGTCTAAGTTCCAAATTAGCATGTCTTGCATATAAACAATAATTAATTCTTAGTTAAGTTATTTAAATTCTTAATTTGATTTTTCTTCATCCCCCTTTTATTAATTGATTAATTAATTTTTTATTCCTCGTACCCTATTTAGACCTAGACTTTAATTTCAACTAGGGTTAGCATTTTTTAAGGGAAATTTTATAATTAATAAACTTTACTCATACAATATTTATTTTAAGGTTGACCATGTCAAAATAAAATATTGTTTTCTAGGCACCTAGGTTCATTGACTCACCAGTGTTAAAAATTGTGACGTGCCCTTCAAGATGCGCTATGTGCTCCAAGGGTGCCACTCGCCTTTATTCATGTTTCACTTATACGACGTGCTCCAAGGGTGCCACTCACCTTTGACTGATTTTGGTAGACGTCCAACCCTTGGAGTCAATACTCCATCAGGCGACATTGTGGGAGACTAGGGGCCTCTAAGGAATAAGGACCCTACCTTATTGCGCACCCCTTAGAATCTTTGTGAGAGTCTGTCTCAATCTGCCCTCACGACGTCATGGATCTCTAGAACTAGGTAATCATTAACCTATAATTTGAGCCATGAAGAGAGTGCTAGTAGGCTGTGGCATGGTTGCTGCCACACCTCTCCCGCAATATATCTGGTTGTCGTGCATGGCCCCTTTACTCCTAATATGAGTTTGATTAGAAAGAAATTGTAAGCTTGCATCAATCAACGAAACATGTCAATGATCATAAACACATTCATAATATACCCGATCATAGGTCACATATGCATAAAAATAAATACCCAAACCATATATAGTCCACTCCCCGACTCGACCCAAAGTCCAAGGAGGTCCATCAATGCCATCGACATCCTCAATCTATCAAGATTCCTGCACACTCAGGAGAAACTAGTGAATAACACCTGTCTATACATAAATAACATAACATAACATCATAATCCACAATCTAATCATTAGAATTCATAAGTGAAGCAAACAATCATATAATGAACTGGATCACTTGCATGCAAGTGTCCTCAAAGATTAAGTCACATCAGGTGTGCATAAGAGCGGGATGTTACATACACCCCCTCTTGTTTTAAACTTTGTCCCAAAGTTTCACAGTATACAAGTGCAGAAATAAAGTATCTAACAATATCTAAATGTCTAGCTATCAAACAAAAATGGAAACTAATGGTGCATATCATATGCGTCCTCCCAGGTAGTCGAGTGTGGGCTATAATTATCGCACTGGACCTTGACCTGATCAATTGTTCGATGCCGTAGCTGTCGAATGTGACGATCCATAATGCATATTAGCTCCACCGTGAGTGCACCCTCGTCTGATACCTGCAAGGAACTCATGTCAATCACATGTGTAGGATCACTAACATAATGTCTCAAAAAAGATACATGGAAAACATTGTGCATAAGCCTCAAGGAATCAGGCAAGGCTAGTTGATAGGCCATGAGCCCTTTATTTTCCACAACCTCGAAAGGTCCCACGAACCTAGGAGAGAGTTTAGCACCCTTCCAAACTTGATCGAACTCTTGTGTGGTTTTACATGAAAGAAGACTCGATCACCAACTTCATAACTACGATCAACACGATGCGCATCGACATAACTTTTCTGTTGATCCTGCGCTTCCTTGATCCTTTGTCTTATCGTTTTCATTTTTTCTTCCATTTCTTGGATTTCTTTAGGTCCTACCAAGACCCTATCCTCAAGTTGATCCCAGCTCAGAGGCGTCTGACACGGTTTCCCGTAAAGAAACTCATACGGTGCCATCTTGATGGTTCTTTCATAGTTGTTGTTGTATGCAAACTTTACCAATGGCAAGAAATCCTCCCAATGCTTATGTTGGTCCATCACATACATACACAACATATCTTCCAAGATTTAGTTTGTTCTTTCTGTCTTCCCATTTGTCTCCCGTTGATAAGAGGTAGTATAATTAAGTTGGGTTCCCAAGGCCTCTTGGAAACTAGTCCAAAATCATCCAGTAAACACCGATCCTCAATCGGACATGATCCTTTTAGGCACACCATGCAATCTCACTATCTCGCTGATAAAGACTCTAGCTATGTCAAGCACCCGATACGTCATATGCACATGGATAAAATGTGTACTCTTTGTTAGAATGTCAACTACCATGAAAATCAAGTCGTGCCTCCTTATCGTCAGTGGAAATCCAATAATGAAGTCCATCGAAATGACCTCCCATTTTGATTTCGGAATAGTGTGTAGCTGTAGTAATCCTATCGGATGTCTATGTTCAACCTTCACTTGTTGACATTCTAGACATCTCACCACGTAGTTGACTATGTCCACCTTCATTACTTTCGAGAAGAATAAGGGTTTAAGGTTTTCCCTCATCTTCATGACTCTAGGATGAGCCATGTACACTACTCTATGAGCTTCATTTAAGATCAAACTTATCAATTTGTCATTGAGTGGTATGTAAATCCAGTTATTATATCTCAATAATCTGTCGTTGTCCATAGTAAATCCATCAAACTTTGGTACCAACATAGTGTCTTGTTTGATAAATTTCTTAACCTCTTTATATTAGTCATCGTTGCGTTGTATAGTTAGAATATTTTCACGTAGATTCGTCTGAAGAGGTATCACTGAAAATATGCGTGGTCTCTGACTTAGTGCATCAACCATTATGTTCATTGTTCCTTTTATGTAGGTAATCTCTAAATCGTACTTGCTAAGCAGTTCTGACCAACGCCTTTGTCGTGCTTTCAAGTCACTTTACGTAAAAATGTGTTGCAAACCATAGTGGTCTATTTTCAATTTGAATTTCCGTCCAACCAGGTAGTGTCTCCACACTCTCAGGGCATACACAATGGATAATAACTCTAAATCGTGCGTTGCGTATTTCTCCTCATGATTTCTTAACTTCCTTGAGATGTAAGCGATCACTCAACCGTATTGCATCAAGACTTTGCCTAAGCCTTCCTTGGATGTGTCTGTGCATACGAAGAAGTCCCCGTCCATGTCAAGGAATTTTAGTATCGATGCTATCATCAACAACTCCTTGAGCCTTCGAAATGCTTCCGTGCATTTCTCGGTTCATACAAACTTCTTGTTTTTCTTCTGCAACTTCGTAATCAGATTTTCTATCTTCGAAAAACCTTCAACGAACCGTCGATAATATCTCGCTAAACCCAGGAAGCTGCGTACTTCGAGTATGTTCGTCGGCACAATACATTCCATAATATCCTCTACTTTCCCTGGATCCATAGAGATACCTTCGTCAGAGATGACATGCCCTAAATAATGAATCTTCGATTGATAAAAAGAGCATTTTGAAAGTTTCCCATACAACTTGTTCTCTCGTAAACACTGTAGTACCAAGCATAAATGTTCGTCATTTTCTTTCATCTTCCAAGAATATATCAAAATATCGTCAATGAATACTTGAACAAACTCTTCCAAGTATTCGCGAAACACCCCATTCATCAAGATCATGAATATCCCTAGGGCGTTTTTCAATCCAATTGGTAAAATGACAAACTCGTAATGTCCAAATCTCATCTTGAATGTGGTCTTAGGAATGTATTCCTTCTTGATCCATAACTGGTGATACCCCGATCTCAAGTCGATCTTCGAAAACACCACTATTCCCTTCATTTGATCAAACAAATCGTCTATTATTGGCAATGGATGCTGGTTCTTGATTGTTGCTTGTTCAATTGACAATAGTCAATGCAGAGTCTCCACGACCCATCCTTCTTCCATATGAAAATAATAGGCACACCCCAAGGTGACACACTTGGACGTATAAGTCCTAGGTCCAACAACTCCTTCAGTTGCATTTTCAACTCCTGTAACTCAGGGGTCGACATCCAATAAGGTGTTCTTACTATAGGTTCAGTTCTAGGTTTTAAGTCGATGGTAAGTTCCAATTCCCTCTTAGGCGAAAAACCTGGTAACTCCTCTAGAAATACGTTCGCAAATTCTCGTACTACCGGAAGGTTTTCTAGTCCTTCCACCACACCCTTTTCATTCAATGCAAGGATTGCATATAGCTTGCATCCCTTGCACATGCTCTTTTGTACCTGTAGGGAAGAGATGAACCTTAGGGAAACTCCTTGGTTTCTTCCTACAATCACTCGTCTCTATCCCTTATCATCAATCAAACTCAATCATTTCGTATTATAGTTGAGTATCGCCTCATGCGATTCCAACCAGTCCACACCGATTACGACGTCATAAGATCCTAATATTGTGACATACAGGTTGAACTTCATGACAAAATATCCTAGGTTAAGGATACAATCTGTAACCTTTCCTCCAACCTTTTGCTTGGCTCCCGAAGACATTTCCACGTAGCTAAACCCGTCCTATTCAACTGCCTTTACCTTAATTATTTTTAGCACTGCACCATAAATAAAACTCTCTGTAGCACAAGGATCTATCAAAACACTAAAGTTATGGTCAACGATGGTACCTGACATCTCAAGCCCAGTAGACTGGTGCTCGGCCTAGCGGTTATTCATCGCTGCATGAATTCGATGGGCCTTGCCCAAATATCCTACGATAGTGTGCCTAGTTGACCCGACTTCTTTGGCCCTCTCAACTGAAAAATCACATTGGTAATGTGGCTCTCCACATGTCCAACATTTGGTCTTTGTTCCAGTACTCCTAGTCCCCGAAGTAGAAGTTGATGGCCCTCTAGCCTATAGCCCTAGTTTGTTTTGTTGAACAAGCATGACCTATTGCTGCTGCAGACGACGTTGTTGCTAGTGTTGTGGTCCTTTGTAGGGAGTCCACTGCTGAGGCACTGGTCATCTTGGTGTCGTGAACATAGATCCTCTCGTAGTGCCTCGATACCCCGATGGATGTCTAGCTGGTGTCAGATCCTGCTGTGCATCAGATGTCACATGTCCCATCGGTCTCGCTGGAGACATGCTCTGATCCTCACTGATAAGCTCTTCCTTAGTTATGAGGGCCTTCTGGACAACAATGTGAAATGTCTGAGGAATTAATATCCTCACCTTCATACGAATGTTGATGTTAAGGCCAAACACAAAATTGTTGACCTTGAGCTTCTTGGTGTTCAGATGTGGAGCATACCTAAGCAGATCCATGAAATGGGCGTCATACTCGGGCACTGTACGACCACCCTTTCATAAGGCATTGAACTCATTGAGATGACGCTCAATGAATTCCTCAGACATATACCTCTCCCGGAACCGCTCCTCGAATAGTGTCCGTGACATGCCTTCGATGGCCATGTTTAGTTATGGCAGGAGCGTCTTCCACCATAGAAGAGCACTCCCCTTCAGTTGAAATACCATTGTGTGGACCTTCATGTTGGAGGTATAGCTGCGAAGTGAAAAGAACATTTCGATATTCTCCAACCATGCCTCGACGTCTACGCTGTCCGTGGCACCCAAGAACTTGGGAAAATTGACCTTCTCAAGTTATCGGTGAACGCTACCAGTATCGTCTGGGGCGTGTGGTGGACCCTCAGGGGGTACTGGTACCCTGGTCTCATCTCTATACAAACGACTAATCAAGGCCTCTGATATCCTCTGAAAGGACCTCATCAACCCAACCACATCCCCCACAACTATTTTTTCATGCCCGACGACTTGTTCTTCTCCTTGGGGGTTAGACCCCTTTGGCGTGGATGCTACTGAAGGCGTTGCACCTCCTCCCCTAGCACCATGTCATTTGCCTCTGCGACATCCTCTAACCATGATTACCTGCATGAATGCAATTGAAATTAATTAGTGATAAATTATAATCAAGTGTTTGCATAGTGGAAGGTGTAATGATCCCAAGTCATGGGGTTGAACCTGCTCTGATACCATATGTAATGACCCCGCCTTTACGACCACAAAAGTAATGTACACCAGGTAAAATAATTTATTTTCGTTAGGAATATACATCACAATTAATAACAACATCATTGACACATCATCCAATATATTAATGAAACAATAATAACACAATATCATTAATTCGTGACATAAAGATGACACATGATTGCCATGAATAACAATACACATATCGATGCATTAACACAAATAATTAGCATCCCATAATCATTGCATTCATATAATAAATGACGACGCATAATCATTACAAATCATAAAGTGCTCAATTCCTTTCATCGGGATAATCATTAGATAACACCATGATAATATGAGATAACATAACACTAACTTAAGGAGCATAAAGATAATCATAACATGACATAAGATACTACCCGTCCAACCTACTCTGTAAGGTTAGGACCTCTAGGACACATAAACAACGCTCAAACCCAGGTTCCAATTTATTTTAACCATTTAAGGTCTCAAGGCTAGTGACTATTCTGAGGAACAAGGAGGTGTCTACATCCCACTAACACAATCAATCCAAGAAACTAGCTAAATCAACAGAGTCTACGATCATCGATCACATCGATCCATCAATCCTAAACATCAATTAATCAAGGCACAAGGGTAATATGTCACATAACACATAATAGAACATATTGAATCAAGGGCACACACATTTATTAGTTATTTTCATTAGTTATTTAGGCCCAGTCACAAATGTAGTCTTCCATCATAATAAATTTTCATTAAACGCTAGAGTACTAATATCTAAGACCATCGTTTATCACATAAAATCTATTTGCACAAGAAGTCTAAAATTCTAAAAAGTCATTTATTACATAAAATCCATTTGCACAAGAAGTCTAAAATCTGTAACTATCATTTATGACATAAAATCCATTTGCGCAAGAAGTCCAAAATCTAACTATCATTTATGACATAAAATTCACTTGTGCAAGAAGTCCAAATCTAAACATCATACATTACATTGTAATTCAGTGCACACAAGGATTCAATTCCATTAATTCATTATTCCACATCAGCAATTCAAGATGCCAGATAATTTGATTCTATTTTGCAAGGCACAAGAGAAAATAAATCAATCAATAATAATCATTGCGCAAGGGAAAAATAATTACATAACCATACATATTTTACATTAATCATACACAAATTAATCAATTTTATTTTAAATTAGGGGCACAAGATCAACATCTACTANAACATTGCTCTCAGTAATCAAAGTGCTCTTTCTGGTGTTATTCTAGTATCATTTTGGTATTATTGTGGTGTTTTTCTGGTTATATTGTTGTTCATCTGCCATTTCTAGCAATTTATTTCTGTTCTGCATACTTTTTATATTTGGAATATTACAAGTGGTATCAGAGCACTTTCCTCGACATAAAATTGTGGGTTAATTTTTTTTTCAGGGTAGAGATGTATTCCGACGTCTTTAAGCTACAAAGATCTGTCATTATGCGCATAAAACCATGGTCGGGGATTCATACACGCAGGAAATACAAGTGGTACTTAAGCGCACATCTGTTGGCCACCCTTATAACCCCTGTTGGTACCCCTTCGAGTGGTATCACATCAGACAACACCTATATATGGACCGACCTAGATTTCATGACGATCTCTTTAGATAAACCGATCGGTCGCCTAACTTCTATAGTGCCACTGAGAACAACACTCAAGAAGATACTCTCTAGTACCTGGGTAGTCAGGTAGTACGACTAAGGGCATGGTCTATCCTCCTTAGTTGGTGCCCTGAGATATTGGGCCGAGTACTACTGTTGGACCCCACACGTATATCATAGAGCTATAACACAGGGAAAACCCTTGTCTGTAGAACCCTTGAATGCCTAACCTTTGGGGATGGAAGCAAAAAAACAAAACATACAAGATCTATTGCCGTGCAATTGTGTCTTCGACATTCGAGTTGCCAAATTTCTACACATTTATTCCTGATTAATCATTTGGGCATTTCATCACTGCAATATTCTTCAGATTGGAGTACAGCTCCACAGGTGTAAAAAAAAAAAACTAAAAAAAAAACGAGTCTGGATCCTGTTGCACCATTATTTGAGACCTATTCCATTATATTTCTCTCTTCTCCCTTATCACATCCGTACCTATCATTTTTCAGCAAATTTTGACCCCACCCACCCCTTTTTGGTTCCCTCGTCATAATGGCCCATACTCGTAGCCAAGACTTGGAAGCTCACTTCAATACCTTGCACTCTAATTTCACAGATACCCAACAAGAAGTGAGATAACTCAGTGCCAATATTTCCACCATCAATAAAAACATGCATTCCTCCATCGTTGCATCAATCGAGGAACTCAAATAAGACCTCAAACAAGACATTACTACCCAGCTTGAATCTATCACTATAATGATCTGCACGAAGCTGCATATCCCTGTAGATCCTCCCTTATGTGACCCACCTTTGCATACCGAAGGTGAGACTTCCTCTCATTCCCATAATTCTTAGCCCCATCACTTTTAGTGTGACCTACGACTTCTGTGTGTGGATGTGACCAAATTTGATGGCTCAGATTCCATTGGCTGGGTAACTCAAATGGAACATTATTTCTCTTTGTATGACATTACGTATGACTTGGCCAAACTCCAATATGGTGTTCTCCATCTAGATCAAGAACATTGGCAATGGTGGCAATGCAGAAAAATTGTCCGCTAAGGGTTTGTTGCTTGGACACACTTTGTGGCAGAGCTTTATGAACGCTTTGACACTGACACCAACCATTTAGTCCGTTTGACAAAGTTGAAACAATTTGGTACAGTGGAAGACTTTATAGTTGCTTTTGAGCGATTGGATTTTCGTACAATGGGCATGTTTGATGTTTTTTTCCGAGAATTTTTTATCAGTGGCCTCAAGGATGAGATTCGTGCCCATGTCCTCATGGCTTGGCCTCAAAGTTGGGTGGAGGATACTAAAAGAGCTAAGGAAGNAAGTTTGTTAAGAATTATGGAAAGATTGTGGCACCTCTCACTGCAGTCCTTAAAAATAATTCTTTCACTTTGACTCCAACAACTACTTAGGGTTTTCAAACCTTGAAGATGGCCATGTGCACCTCTCCAGTCTCAGCCTTTCCTGATTTCACAAAGACCTTTGTCCTGGAATGTGATTCTTTAGGGAAAGGAATTGGCGTTGTCCTTATGCAAGAGGGTCGACCTTTGGCCTTTACTAGTAAACAATTGTCTAAGTGAAATTTGAGCAAATCAATCTATGAAAAGGAAATGTTGGCTATTCTGCATGTCGTTGATCTTTGTCACCGTTATATATTGGGGAAATGCTTACAAATTAAGATAGATCATCAAAGCATCAAGTATTTTCTAGAACAACGCATTTCCTCCCCAGAGCAAAAAAAATGGGTGACTAAGCTCTTTGGATATGATTATGAGATCATTTACAAGAAAGGCAAAGATAATGTGGTTGCGGATGCACTTTCCCGAAAATATGAAGATGAAGGGTCCCTTTTTTCTCTCTCCTTCATTGTACCAGATTGGCTCCAAGCTGTTCGCCAAGAATGGCTACACAATCTGAAAAGTTCACATTTGATATAACAATTGCAGTCCAATTCTCCAGTTTCCCCAGGGTACTCTTGGCTCCATGATGAGCATCAATACAAAGGTCGTTTGTATTTAAGTAAACATTCAAAACTTAAATCCATGGTACTTTCTGAGCTTCATGCTACACCCGCAACTGGGCACTCAGAGTTTACCAAAACCTATGACAGGGTCAAACGTTTTTTTTCTTTTTTCTGGGATGGTATGAAATGGGATGTTCATAATTTTGTGGTTGAATGTGATGTGTGTCAACAAAACAAGGGTGAAGCAGTCAAATCTCCTGGCACAATACAACCGCTTTCGATTCCACCTACTATTTGGCGGGATATCTCTATGGATTTTATTGGAGGCTTACCTAAAACGGGCAATAAATCAGTCATCATGGTGGTAGTTGATCGTCTTTCCAAGTATGCTCATTTCTGTTCTTTTCAACACCCATTTACAACTTCCACTATGGCTCAACTTTTCATGGATCAGGTCTTCAAGCTTCATGGCATGCCGCATTATATTGTTTCTAATCGCGACCCAACTTTCACCAACAATTTTTGGCAAGAACTGTTCAAGCTACAAGGCCCCCAATTGCATCTCAACACAACTTATCATCCCCATAATGATGGTCAAACTGATGTTGTCAACAAGTGTTTGGAAACATATTTGAGGTGTTTTTCCTCGGAAAAGAAAAATCAGTGCGCTCAATGGTTACCACTAGCTGAATGGTGGTACAACACTTCATAGCATACAACTACCTACATGACTCCTTTTGAAGCGGTATATGGACAAAATCCACCTTCAGTTCTCTCATATTTTCCAAGTGTCTCGAAGGTCCAAATGTTTGACCAAACACTTACCATTCGAGAGGCTATTCTCCATACCCTCAAAGAGAATTTATTCATGTAACAGAATTGCATGAAGCAACAAGCAGATCAAGGTCATTATGAACATCAATTTGCAGAAGGCGATCAAGTGTCTCTTCAACTGCAACCTTACAAGAAAAATTTCCTCAAGGATGACCATTGTCAGAAACTGGCACCCAAATTTTATGGTCTTTATACTGTTCTCAAGCATGTGGGAAAGGTGGCCTATTAGTTAGCTTTGCCTAGTCATTCTAAGCTCCATCCTATTTTTCATGTTTCCTGCTTAAAGAAGGTGATTGGAACTAAGTGCCAAAATCAAACCAACCTTCCCGAGTTGGATGAAGAGGGCTCCATTTGGCTACAACCACAAGTAGTTTTGGACCAACATGAGCGTCGTCTGCATCAGTGAACCATCAAGAAAGTGTTAGTCCAGTGGAAAGATACAACTCCAACAGATGCCACTTGGGAACCAACTACCATTCTGCAACAATTTCCACATCTCAAGCTTGAGGACAAGGCTGTTTTTAAGGGGAGGACATGTTAGGGACCTAACCCCTCATGTAGGTAGAATAATATAATCCGATGTAATAAAGGTCAATATTAATAAGGCCTAACAATAAGAAAGAATAAGTCCAATGTAAGAAGACCTAATATAAGCTTCCGCTTCTAGAAGGATCTTCCTCTAGATGGTTCTTTTGATAGACATATTTAGTATAAATAAGAGTCGAGGGTATGAGAAATTTTGTCTTGGATATTAATGTAATAGAGTTTTGCTTTGTTGGAGGTTTCCCCCTCGAAGAGGCAAGTGAACATTTCTCTCAGTAATCAAAGTGCTCTTTCTGGTGTTATTTTGGTATCATTTTGGTATTATTGTGGTGTTGTTCTGGTTATATTGTTGTTCATCTTCCATTTCTATATATTTATTTATGTTTTGCATACTTTTTATATTTGGAGTATTACATAATGAAACAATAATAACACAATATCATTCATTCACGACATAAAGCCGACACATGATTTCCATGAATAACGATACACATATCAATGCATTAACACAAATAATTAGCAGCCCATAATTATTTCATTCATATAATATATGATGATGCATAATCAGTACGAATCATAAAGCATTCAATTCCTGTCATCAGGATAATGATCAAATAACACCATGATAATATGAGATAACATAACGCTAACTTAAGAAGCATAAAGATAATCATAACATGACATAAGATACTACCCGCCCAACCTACCCTGCAAGGTTAGGACCTCCAGGACACATAAGCAACGCTCAAGCCCATGTTCCAATTGATTTTAACCATTTAAGGTCTCAAGGCTGGCGACTATTTTGAGGAACAAGGAGGTGTCTACATCCCACTAACACAATCAATCCAAGAAACTAGCTAAATCAACAGAGTCTACGATCATCGATCAAATCAATCCATCAATCCTAAACATCAATTAATCAAGGCACAAGGGTAATCCATCACATAACACATACTAGACCATATTAAATCCAAGGCACAAGCATTTATCAATTATTTTCGAGGCACAAGCATTTATCAATTATTTTTGAGGCACAAGGCCCAGTCACAAATGCAGTCTTTCGTCATAATAAATTTTCATTAAGTGTTAGAGGATTGATATCTAAGACCATCATTTATTACATAAAATCCATTTGTGCAAGAAGTCTAAAATTCTAAAACATCATTTATCACATAAAATTCATTTGCACAAGAAGTCTAAAATCTGTAACTATCATTTATGACATAAAATCCATTTGCACAAGAATTCCAAAATCTAACTATCATTTATGACATAAAATTCATTTGCGCAAGAAGTCCAAATCTAAACATCATACATTACATTGTAATTCAGTGCACACAAGGATTTGATTCCATTAATTCATTATTCCACATCAACAATTCAAGATGTCAGATAATTTGATTCTATTTCACAAGGCGCAAGATAAAATAAATCAATCAATTATAATCATTGCGCAAGGGAAAAAATAATTACATAACCATCCATACTTTGCATTAATCATGCGTAAATTAATCAATTTTATTTTAAATTAGGGGCACAAGATCAACATCTACTATACTGCAAGGAGCACCGATAATCGTCAATTCCTAACTACATGACACAAGTAATCCAACCACATTAAAAATCAAGTCGTAAGAGAAATCCATTCTCTAACCTTCATAAATAAATTTTGTAAAACTACACAAGGGTAAACTGATCCCTAGACCATCATATGACAAGACCAACATTATTGGACTCAGCTTCAATTTCTCCATGAATTCCAAGGCATTATCATCAAGTTGAGAAATCCAACACTGGAATCATCATAAACCTCCATTATGTGGGAGGTAGTAATGGAGAAAAACTATTTATCTTTTTGATTGGAAACAAGCCTCCCGCAAGTCTTCACAATTCCATTTAATGAAGTACTAGAAATACTACACTCTAAACTTAAAAGGACCTTAGAGAATGATTAGTAGACATTAAATTGCTAATAGACTCAAGCTACAACGTCATCATTTATTTGTCGACTTGCATTCTCAATTAATTCATGATTCAAAAGGTTATTCCTTGAAATGAAGGGGTTGCAATACCTCTAACTCTACTCTAGTAATTTTAACATGATTGACATAACTAACACCAGCTTCACAGATAAATCATAAACTAAAATCTAAGGCATTTTAAGTGTACAACCACTACACTACTTGTCATCAAGTATCCCATCGACCCAATTTTACTCTACCAAGGCGTTGAAATGATCTAAAAGCATTACTAGGTTGATCCTTTATTAGTCTAAGGGATCAATTATGGCAATGTTTTGAATCCAAAACCACAACATTATAATAATATCTCAATGCCTCATCATCATAATACTTTTACTATTTGAATATTTTAATCGTTAAATTTTTACCAAAATGCTAAGGGTAATGTTAATCTTATCAAGTTATAATCTACAGAGGTATACCAACCCAATCTTGAATAAAAATGATTGGAACCCATCAATACAATTACTCAACCAACTCCACTGACTAAGGTAAGAAGTGATAGGATGATGCCAGGTCGAAAAACGGGGTTATGAAAGGGTGCTTTGAGCATTAAAGGACTGGAGAGAGGGTGCCTCTAGAAATGCAACTTGGAGACAGGTGTAATTTAAGATTAACTTTTAAACTGCTAAAAACTCTCAACCCGACGATAACATTGGTCGTTGGTGTCTCTGTGAGAACAACACAATTACCACATAATTTAAAAGGGGTCGGAGTTAACGGTTGAGTCTCAATAAATGATTATGTAACAGTGAGCGATGTACACGATCCAGACTCACTAAGCCAGAAGTTACCAGACCATTTCGCTCGCAGCTAGGGGAGGTTCCCTCGAATTTTCGATTCGTAGACTTGCAGGGTATAGCTAAAGGCTTGGTGGGGGTGAACAAACTTGGTAAATCTTGTAGGCATAGACACTTAGAGAACCTGCGCCCATAAAGGCAGGTAGGGCGATAAAGGCGCAAGGGAAAAGGAGATGGGGGGAGGGGTGTGAGAAACGCCATCCGGGGTAGATCGGGATAAAGAAAGGGTAAAATCGTTGGGCCTTTGAGGGTCCTTTCGCATTGTACAGAGAGAGAAAATTAGTTGGGAAAGTCCGACTGGGTTCATACTAGAATTTGCATTACTATCACAATCAAAACATAGTGTAAGGAGTAAAAAACGTGTGGGATTTATCCACCCAGAGCACCGAGGAAAGAAATAATAAGGAGAGACAAAAAACACAGAGAGTTTTAAGCCAACGATTTGCTTGTGAAGGAAGTGACACATAGAAGGGAACAACACCAAGAGGCTTACCCACACGAGATCTGGAATTTACCCATCGCGGGGCTGGGCGAAAACGACTATGGAAGCAGAGATAAGATTTATTAGGAAAAGGTGCCAAAACACAGAGAGTAATATCTCAGAGATTTAAAAAAACACAAAGTTTAGGAGGTGAATGCAAATCTATAGCTGGAAAATAGATGTTCCGCTACAAAATAAAATGCAGAGAACCCTCAAATTGTTGTCCAGCAAAAATTGTGGCTGAGAAAAATTGTGGGCACTTTGATCCTAGCGTGAACGTAGAAGTTAGAAAACTTCATAGAAAACCCATTACAAATGTTAAGGGTAAATACAGATCACAATGATCTTGAAGAGAAAAACGCAGGTTTTAAATTATAAACACATAACTCTTTATTATTAGATCAATGGAATAATTAAATTTCACACATGTCCAGTTCCAGAAATCCATTACAATTTCCATTAACGTATAAATCCATATACAAAATTTTAACTAATTTACAATGCAATTTTAAACATGTGCACCATAACCGATAGATGGCTTGTTGATGTTCCTCGCCTGTTGGCGATCCTCCTCGCTCTCGCTTGCTAATTGTTGAGACCTCACCGGTACCTCCCAACCAACACTGGGGGTACTGTTCTTCCCCCTGAGCCCCCCAAGACGCAAAGGAGAAATGCGCACAAACCAAAGAAAATCTAGCTCCCAGCTCGCCTTGCAAGGCCGAGCTACCACTCTCAATTTGAGTTGGGTATCCCAACTCCCACAAGAAAAACCAGTCAACAAAAATCGGACAGCATAACCTTACTCATACTAGTCGTGATCCATTCCTCTTCTCTGCCATTTCTTTATAGAGTTCTCTTAGTGACCATTTTCCAAATGCACGTTAAATTATTTTTATTAAAAATTAATTAGGAAAAACTCTCCCCCGTACACTTGTCACCCGATCCCTTAGTTGCACCAGAAATTCATTTATTTAATTAAATTAATTGCCAATTTCCCTCACCCACCTAAAAGCGTTCCTAAAAATGCTCCTTGCTGCCTCTTTATTCCCTCAATTTCCTTTAATGACTGACAACTTTCTTAAATCTTAGTTGAGTTTTATTTA
>JZKD02S1893490.1:0-11369 GCA_000966675.3 Picea glauca | reverse complement strand
TAATTTTAATATTTCATAAATAGTATATTGCTTTCTCTGACTATTCGAGGGGTTGGAGGCACCCTCAAAACGGTCTGGGTACGTAGATTGCTAGACTAGACTCATCCTGAAATTGTATTTCTACAAGAAACTTTAACAACTGCATAAAAGGGTAGAGATTTTATTTAAAATTTACGTCCTACTTGGGTATCGAGTGCAGTCAGTGCCGTCGGTAACTTGGGCGGTTTACTAGTTTCCTGGGATCCAGATCTTTTTGATTTAGCTCCCTCTCTTACTATTGGGGGGATTCTTTTAAAAGGCAGGGATGCAAAAACACATCTTGATTTCTCTCTTCTAAATGTATATGGTCCGTGTGTAGATCGAAAAAAGTTTTGGAGCTTGCTGGCAGACAGTGGAATCCTCTCTATCCAGAACTTGATTATCGTCGACGACTTAAATACCATCCTTTCTTCAGATGAGAACTGAGGTGGCTCCTTTGTTCCCGGGCTATCGGAAGATTACTACAAGAAGTTATTCCTATCAAAAAAGTTAATTGATGTAAAGCCAACTAAAGTGGTTCCAACTTGGCGTAATGGCCGAACAGGTCATGAAGCCTTAACGCGACGCCTGGACAGATGCTTGGTATCTAAAGATTTGTTGGAGACTGTGGGTTTTTCCTGTTCGCGGGTGTTATATCCCTTCGCATATGATCACGCTCCCATCCTCTTACAACTATAACTTCCTCCATATTTAAAGGCTTACCCATTTAAGTTCAACGCTAATTGGCTTCAAAATGAGGACTATTTGACTCTGGTAAACAAAGTGTGGAAAGACCCTCGTTTTCAATTTGAAAGCGATATACAATGCCGTTTAGTTTGGAAATCAAAGGAACTCAAGCTATAAACAAAAATATGGTTAAAGGAAGTAAAAAAGAAAGATAAGGCCATCCTGGAGCAACTGGAATGCGAACTTAATGAAAGTTTGGTATATTCCTTTGGGAATTTTGCACATCGGGAAAAGGCTCAATCATAAAGGAATTGGAGATCAAAAGAAACAAAATTCTGGGTGAGGAGGAGGAAGCCTATAGACTCCATAGCAGAGCGACATGAATTAGATGAGGGTATAATAATACTAGGTTCTTCCACAAGCTGGCTAGTCATAATGGTAATCAGAAACATGTCTGGGAAATCTCGGACAAAGATGGCAATATCATCACTGAGAAGGGAGCGATAAAGGATGAAGCGACGACTTACTATAGCCATTCCTTTAAGGCCCAAACCAACACTAATATAAATGAAAAAGTCAAGATTGCAAGCATCTTCCCTAGAATGGTGAGTGTTGAGGATGCCGACTCCCTTTTTCAATCCGGCTACTTTGAAGGAATTGAAGGATATATTACCACTTTTTAAAAGAGAAAAGAGCCTGGGCCCAGATGGATGGATCGATGAATTCTTCACTATATTTTTTGATCTTGTTGGGGCATAACTCCTTAAGGTAGTTGAAGATTCAAGAATGAAAGGTTACATTAGAGGAGGACTGAATTCTACTTTCCTTTCCCTTATTCCAAAGAAAAACAGACCTGTGTCTTTTGATGATTTTCGACCGATTTCACTTTGCAACTTATGTTATAAGATGATTTCAAAAGTGATTGCAAATATAATAAAACCAACTTTGTCGAGCTTCTTGTCAACGAAACAACTGGGTTTCCTACAAGGCAGAAGGATACAAGATGCTATTGGAATGACTCATGAAAGTCTACATAGCATGGATAAAAAGAAATTAAAATCCTTGGTAATGAAAATAGATTTGAGGAAAGCCTATGATTTATCCAACTGGATTATGAGTTGTCTAACCACCTCCACTTTCGCTATTCTGCTCAATGGTGAGGCAACAAACTTCTTCAAAAGTGGCAGGGGACTTCGACAAGGATGTCCCCTATCACCTTTATTGTTTATTTTGGCTATGGAAGGGCTCAACCTCTTGTTAAAAAATAGTATATCTGATGGTACAATATCAGACATTAAAGTATCCAAATTGATCAAAGTAGTTCATCTTCTATTTGTAGATGATATCATTATCATGTCAAAGGAAAAGATAAATGAGTGGAGGGTGATTACCACTATTCTTCAGAATTTCTGCTTGGCAACGAGCGTAATGATCAACAATACAAAAACTAATGTACATTTTGCGGGGCTTTTAGATTCTGATTTGAACACACTAAATGAGATTCTTCCTTACTCCTTTATTGAATTGTCTATAGGTTTCAAGTATATTGGGTACTATTTAAAAACCGGACCCTCCAAGAAAGAAGACTGGTATTGGCTTGTGACTAAACTGGAGTGCAAGATCGGGCTATGGTGTAACAACTAGCTTTCTTTAGGTGGTCGACTTGTATTGGTAAAATCAGTTTTGGAAAGCTAGTATGTATATTGGATGTCCATGGAGCTTCTTCCACGCACAATATTAAACAAAATTTGAAAGATAATGTTTGATTTTCTTTGGAGTGGTAGCAATACTAATCACCATATTCATCTCTGTAGATGGGACTTATTATCCCGACTGAAGAAATGTGCAGATGGGGGCTCCGAGACCTATCCCATTTCAATTCATCTCTAGTGGTCAAGACTCTTTGGAGATTACTCTCACATGATGGAATCTGGCATAACATTCTTCTTGATAAATATCTGGGCAACATCTTCGTGATCAACTGGTACAGGCGACCATCCCATAAGCACCCGGGAGCCTCTCGTATTTGGAATAGCCTTACTAGTTTTACACATTTGATCATGCATTTGATATGTTGGAACCTGTGGTCGGGCCATCTTGTATCTATTGGAAGGGATCGGATTATTGTTATGGGAAGCCTGTCCTTCCTCTCAGATCCTCTCATTTCTCATCTTAATTCAATTAGGAAATCTTCTCTTACTCATGTCAACTTACCAAACAATGTGGATACTATCAAAGAATATTGGCTTAGCAACGAAGATATGGGGTTGAATGAAAGTCTAGCAACCGAATGGGATCGTTACTGTAGAGCGCTCCTTGGCACAGGCACCAAGCTTCAAAATAAAATGGATACCTTAGCATGGATCGAGGGAGATTCATCTGGAATCTTGTCAGTCAAGAATGTATATAATGCACTAATTTCAACTCTGGATTATTCGAAGGTGGATGGATGGAATTTAAAACTATGGAAGTGGATATCCCATTAAAATTAAAACTGTTTATTTGGCTAGCCGGGAACCACAAGGTATTGACCTAGGATATTCTTCAATGCAGAGGATGGGAAGGTCCAGGAATTTTCATGCTTTGCGAGACAAACTCTTAAGATATCGATCACTTGCTCATACATTGCACATTTACAAAAGCTGACTGGACTAAATTACAATACCTTCTCAATTTTAAAATTTTTTGGAATGGTAATTCAGTTTTTGAATGCCTTTCTATTGTGACTAAGGTTAATGATGCTCCGATGAGTCTAGCGACACACACCTGGACTGAGAGAAATAAAACTTTATTTGAAAATTTATCCCCTTCTCACATTGCTGTGGCACACAGGATTTCAAGATCATTTACTTGGCGACCATCCTCTTAGAAATTTATTCCAAACAGAGTCTACAATTTTTCGCACAGTGAAAAAGGTTCTACTGCATACTTTGATGGAGTGACACTATCAAATGGAAAATGTTGCGGTGCTGGAGGAATCATCAAAACTTTGGATGAAAATTTTATCAAGTGGCATATTAATTGTGGATTTGGAACAAACACGAAGGCAGACCTCATGGGCGTGTGGGCCACACTTACTATTGCTTCCTTGTGGTCCATTCAAAAAATTCAAGTTCTTGGTGACTCTCAGGTTATTATAAATTGGTTAAATCATAAAGGAAATCTGTAGGCAGTAGACCTTGATGGATGGAAACAAAAAACTAGAGAACTGATTAATACTTTCTAGGATATCAGTTTCCATCATATATACATGACCTTCAACAAAGAGGCTGTCCATCTTTCCAAACTAGCGCTTCAAGAACCGGAAGGCAGATTAACTTTTTATCCTTGGAGCGATGGGGAGGTCGGTCCTCTCACCCATATTGACATCTTTGAAGAATCTTAAGAATATGGGCTTTATTTTGTTTTTTGACTGTCACGGTTATTCTCTTTTTACTACATTACCACTTAATGTATTTATTGCCTAGAGAAGGCTTTGTAGAACTATTATAGTATTTTGAATACATACTATCTTAGCGGCTGATATGCTTGGACTACTCCACAAGTTTGTTTTTCTTGATGATGTAAATGAAATTATACATAATATAATTTTCGAAATTTTTTTTCATTAATATTGATTAAGATATATAATTTCATATGAACATTTAAAAAAATATATAACACAAAAACAATTAGTAAGAACGATTGATTCTAAAAACTTTTAGATTAAATTTCAATTTAATTATTCAAACTAACCAATGAACATTTAATGAGGTATATAACACAAAAACAATTAGGAAGAATGATGGGTTCTAAAACTTTTTAGATTAAATTTCAATTTAATCATTCAAACTAACTCATCTAAATTTAATCAGTTAAACTAATTTACCAAATTATTATTATAATTATTAATTCACCAAACTATTATTATAATTAAATTATTATTATAATTATTTGATGAAAAAATAAATATTTAAATTAATTACATTTTTTTAAAAATCATTTTCAATAATTTTATATACATTAAAACTATTAAATAATATTTAATAATTTGTTAATAAGTATTAAACAAAGCATTCAAAATACCTAAAGAAAATTCTAATTAAATTTGTTCACTTATGAATAATGGATGGTTGTGCAATGGTTACTTTTATTGTACATGCAATAATACTGATAAAAATTCTAATTAAATTTGTTGACTTATGGATAATTTGTGTAATGGTTACTTTTATTGTACATGAAATAATACTTATAATAGAAAAATGTATAAAAGATTAGGAAGCGAAGTAAGGTATCTATAATAATTAATAATTATATGTTATACATTTAAATTTATATATGGTCCAAAGTAAAGTATCCATAATAATTATGTCGCATACATTTAAATTTATGTATGTTCTAAATGATTGAAAAACAACATTCTTTATGATGGGTTAAGAAAATTCTAAAGAAATTTGTTGACTTATCAATAATGGATGGTTGTGTAATCGTTATGCTTATGGCATATGCAATAATACCTATAATAAAAAAACGTATAAATGATTATGAAGCGAAGTAAGGTATCCATAATAATTAACGTGGTTTCCCAAGTTGTCTGATGATTGGAGTTTTTTTTGGAATTTCAAAAATTAATCCCTTTCATAATTATTGATATATCAAGCCGTGTAAATTGGAGAAAATGTTTGAACGAGTATTGAAGTAGGGTTTTGGGGAGATGGGCAGGAACATGAAATTTTAATTTTAAGCAACAAGCAGGTTTCATGGTGGAAACCTAGTACCATTTCAGGAATAGCAGAACACCAGGAGTCTTAGGGGATGTTTAGCCTGACTCAAGAAGACTAACGCTTTATTTCAGAGCCTTTTGAATGGATCTTGAGCGATCTTTTATAGTTTTTATGCCAGGAGTACTACTATAGGTACTCTTGGGGGTCTCTTGGAGATTAGTAGGTTTTTATTGACAAGAGTCTCTCCTTTTTCACTGTTTCCAACTTTTACCCTAGTTTCTCGTGCTCCAAACAAACTCTGGAGGAGATGTATTGATACTATAACCTGCCACATTGACTACAAAATTTAGTGATATCTCTGACCATTATTAAAACTACTTATCGATTCCCAGACCATTAACGGTGATGCGACCAAGGAGTGGTCACTTCCGTAAGTTTCGTTTGTGTTGGGAACTTCTTCGTCGTCCAGGTGCCCTGTGATGGAGAATGAGGTTAGCGCCATGATGAGTGAAGTGGACAAGGAATTATGGGAACAGTTTGGATTATTTGCTTCAATTGACAAGATCAGCTGACATAACACCTCCTTTCACCACGCTAGAGATGGCATTAACCCACAATTTAATGCTACTGTTAATGCGGGGTCTTCACATAAAGTGGATCGTTTAGTGCATTATGAAGGAAATACTGTGGATAATAGTTTGCCAAATCAACTTGAAGGGTTGGTATCTAGGTTTTCGACAGAGCCTCATGTAGCCAAGTTTTTATAGGGAACAAGTGTGGGGTTAAGGGAACCTTTGAAGGAAGTACCTGATACTTCTAGTTTGTCTGGTTGCAGAAACAAAAGTGAAGATCATCCTCCCAAGGGAAAACACATCACCAAAGTTTGGAAACTAAAGAGAACTAGGAGGCGACTGGCTTTAGGTATGGATGTTGGTTTAGAGGAGTCTTGTACTTTAGCTATGTGTGTTCTAGTTGGAAGATTTGATTATCGTTCTTGCTGTAAAATGCCAATTGAGAATTGGGTTTAGAGGTTTTGGGAACCTTTGGTTGGATACACTCTAGAAGTGCTTTCGCCTCCCAGGGGATGGATGGGGTTTGATTTTAAGAAGCCAGAAGATAGTGAATCAGTACTGTCAAGGTTCTGGACATATGATGGGGGGAATATCATGTTAAAAAGGTGGCGGCTAGGTTTTAACCCAGTGATTGAGTATTTTAGCATAAGACATATGTGGGTACTTCTCCTGAGCCTGCCACTATAGTTATGGAACCAAAAGGTTCCGGAGGTGATTGGGAATTCTATCGGACGCTATATAAGTGTGGAAGAGACCTCTTTGAGCTCTACTGATAGAAAAATGGCGAAAACTTTAGTAGAAGTTGATGTGCATGCAGGGTTACTAGAAGTACTAGAGATTGAGTGGCGAGGACTGGTTTTTGTTCAATGCTTGGATTATTTGGGGATCCCTTTCAGATGTACCTATTACAGGCGATCTGGTCATTTAAGAAAGGAATGTACTAACATTTTCGGTGCTCTAGCTGAATACAACTCCTCAAACGATATGCTGGGTGATTCGGTCTCGCCGATGGAGGATGATCTTGATATCTTGTCATACCCTAGCCTCAACTCTGAGGATAGTCCATTGGTGCTGGATACTTCCTTTATTGGTAGGTTGAAAAACTACTGCCCTCAACTTTACAATTCTTTGTCTATTTTAGAACGTCACCACTTAAATTCTATACTCTTCCCTGGTCAGTCCTTAAGGGAGATTAATGATGCCGACAAGTCTACCCATCCAGAGTCTAGTGACACTATTTTAGGTGGGGACTTAGCTGTGAAGTCTGGCAAAGTTACCCTTAGGACCTCCTCTACACTTTCCAACTCGTCAGGGATTATGTTTACTGATGCTTCCCTCCCAGGTTTCAGACAACCGATCATAAATGAATCTGTTCTAGATGATATGATATCAGATCTGATCCCTCCCCTTGTCCAGCCGTCTAACCCCATCCCACTACCTTCCTTTTTGGGAACTCACCCTATGACAAGTCTAAGTATAAAAGGAGGTTCTATATTTACACAGGGGAAATGGGGGAACACTACTATCGAACCTGCGTGGTCTAGGGGACTGGGTTTTGAAGTCTCCCCCATTAAAACAAGAAGTGTCTGGCGTAAGGCAGGGGCTAGCAATTCTCATGCTGATACTTTACCTGTTACTGTCACTGATTTAGGGGCGCTTAGAGGCATGAAAGCCCTGGCCAGAGCTAAATCATGTTCCTTCTATCTCTAAATATAAGAGGGGTAGGAGGACCCCTAAAACTGGCTTCCCTTCGTAGACTGTTATCAAAAACAAATCCAATCATAATCTTTCTCCAAGAGACTTTGGTTGCAGTGAATAAAGCAAGGTTATTTTTCAACAAATTAAAACTGGATTGGATTTTTGCGGTTGTCAGCTCTGTGGGGACTTCTGGTGGACTCTTAGCATCTTGGGATCCTACTTATTTTGATCTAAATCCTTTTCTTAGTAGCGATGGGATTTTTTTGTCAGGGACTTCCATTTTCAACAACAGGAAGTTAACGCCACTAAACGTTTACGGGCCCTGTCAGGAGCATAAAGCGTTTTCGAATTCTCTGGACACATCAGGTGTATTATCACACAAAGATCTAATTATCGATGGTGACATGAAATTTACAGCTTCTATGGAGGAGGTGTGGGGTCCAACTGCACAGGATGATACTATGGAAGGGTATTTTAAATCATTTTTTATTAGGCACAATCTAGTGGATGTTGCCTCACCTATGTATATGCCTACATGGAGGAATGGCAGAACAAACCATGACAGTATTGCTAAGCGACTTGACCACTTTTATGTTGTAAAGTATCTTTTGGCATCTTTTTCAAGACATAGATCATGGGTTGAATACCCTTACCTGTCTGATCATGCTCATATCTTTCTAGAGTTTGGGGACAATATACCGGCGATAACCTACCCCTTTAAATTCAATGCAGGTTGGATGAATGAGCCCTCCTTTGCGGAGATGGTTAAGGAAGTTTGGCATGATCCTCGTATGTAATCTGTAAACAATGCACAAAGGAGACTAGTTGAGAGATTGTCTCTTTTAAAAACTAGAGTTAAGGAATGGGCCAAGAGAAAACGACAACAGGATCAATTGGCATTGGCAACGATAGAAGAGAAGATTGAACTATATCACACAGAACTATCGTTGGGAGCTAATCTGGACGACATGACCCAAACTCTATATACTCTTGAGAGGGAGAGAAAGAAAATATTACTGGAAGAGGAAGAAAGGTGGTGCCAGAAAAGTAGGTCCATCTGGATAAAAAGCGGAGATAATAATACAAAGTTTTTCGACCGATTTGCAAGCTTCAGGAGGAATAAAAAATATATATGGGAGATTAAAGATGAAAACAAGGTAATCCGCTCGAGACAACATGCTATCAAGGAGGAAGCATCCAACTATTTCAAGTCTTTTTTTAGTGATATGGGTCAGAATGTTATTATGGATCAGATTAACTCCGTTAAATTGTTCTCAACCTTTGAGACTGTTGATGATTTACAAAACTTGGAAAAGGATGTGACTAAAGAGGAAATCTTGGAAAAAAGGTTTTACCAGAGATAAAATCCTTGGTCCTGACGGTTGGACCGTCGAGTTTTTCTATAATTTCTTTGAGGAAGTTGGCCATGATTTATTGGAGATGGTAGAGGATTCTAGAATCACAGGGGAGGTTGCTTCACCGATTAATACTAATTTTATAGCTCTTATTCCTAAGGTAAACAAACCCTCCCTATTCAGTGACTTTCGATCGATAGCGCTTTGTAACCTTTGTTATAAGATCATAGCGAAAGTTATATCAAAGAGAATCCATCCAATTTTGTATAGATCTCTCTCAACAGAACAATTTGGTTTTCTTCAAGGCAGAAAAATTCTTGACGCAGTTGGAGCAGCTCAGGAATGTCTTCATAGCATTAATAATAAGAAATTACAAGCCATCATCTTAAAACTGGACTTGAAAAAGGCCTATGACTGTACAAGTTGGGATTTTCTTCGATTAATCTTGCTTCAATGTGGATTTGGATTACAAATTACCAATTATATAATGGCTTGCATTACTTCCACTTCTTATGCTATTCTGATAAACGGTAAGGCATCATCCTTTTTTAAAAGTAGTAGAGGGCTGAGGCAGGGATGCCCACTTTCGCCACTTATTTTCATTCTAGTTATGGAATCTCTTAGTCTCACATTAAATAAATCACAAGCCGAGGGATTGCTCACCGACATTAAGGTCTCCAGAACCCTAAAGGTCCTCCATATTATTTTTGTTGATGACATTCTCATAATGTCTAGAGATTCACCTACTGAATGGGTAGTGATACATACTATTCTTCAGGACTTCTGCCAAGCATCGGGATTGGTTATAAATATTCAAAAATATGTTTACTTGTTCTCGGGAGTTTCTCCAGAAATATTATAGTCCCTTAATGTTATTCTCCCCTATACTAATTCTGATTTATCTATAGGTTTCATCTATTTGGGATACCGATTGAAGTCAGGTCGTTATAAGGAGGCAGATTGATAGTGGCTCATCGATAGGTATGAGGTAAGATTAAACCATTGGTGTAACAAATGGCTCTCCATGGGAGGCCACCTAGTTCTCATTAAAGATGTATTGGAGAGTCTCCCTATTTACTAGATGTCGCTTGTGTTGTAGGAAAATCTCCCTGCGGACAGGTAGATTGCCTCTAAGAGCTTGAACCTAACTCTAGACAGAAAATGATTAACATGGACACTGACTTCCTTTCAAATCTATCTAAACTAACACATGAGAAGGAAGGATGACAGAGGTACCTTTTATCGACGTTTGTCCCTGCACGCTCCGAGTTACGCTCCAATCCTTTGCTCCTCACTGAGTTCTGTGGACAAAACAAGATACGACCACTTCCTACTCTATCGATATTAGCTTGAAAACATATCTATCAATTAATGATAAGTTCATGTGACATTAGACACAAACTAGAAAGAAACAGGCCAAGCGTGTCATATTGATGAGAATAACGATAGCAGTACTTACAATCGTAGATGTGAATGCGACAGCTTCGTCAAGTCCTCTTCGTCTAACCCTTGCCTGAAAGATCCACAACCTGGATAACAACAACTTCACTGATCACTCTCCTTCGGCTGACTGTGAGCTTCCTCCAAGATCATAAGTTTCATATCTTTAGTTCTTCCCCGCTTTCCATCATCATAGAGCCTGTTTATATAGGTTAAGAGGAGCTTAACCTTTTGAGTTATCTTTAGAACAAGTTGGGAACCTTCTCCTTAGATTAGGGATCTCTTGATGAAACCAAGAATTCAGACACAACTAGCTCCTAATCTCGAAAGATTCTCCCCTTATTCTCCTCAACGGGCCAACTACTACCTCAGATTAGGCAGTTCTCCCTTAGAAGGGGCATCAGAGTGCTGTAGCACTCCCTGGTAAGCCTTATTGGAGTGCCAACGCTTCCAAGATGAGAAACACTCCTTCATAGGGGGTTGGGGAGCGTTATAACGCTCCCTGAAGCCTTGTCGGGGAGCGCCAACGCTTCTAGGGCTGAAATGGGGGAGCGCTCCTCCTCAAAAACTTTGTTTCAGGGCTCTTTTCAGGTGTCAAGGGCTATTTGTCTTCAGTAAACCGGTTCTCCTTCTTCAAATCAAGCATATGAGATGTTATAAGTGTTTCCTTAGTGTCATTCGTCATGGTAGTATGTCTGAACATCATTTGCGACACTTGCGAAAGTTGTAAGGAAGATGCGACACTTACGACAATTGAGAGGGACATGCGACACTTATCCAGCTGAGTAATTTTGACATGTAACAAAATGCCCCCCAAAGTATGAAGTTAGAAGATGCCAACTGATAACTGAAATACTTTGTAGATGTCCAAGCAAGGGTATAGACTCGGAGAACCT
>JZKD02S1893479.1:66028-77230 GCA_000966675.3 Picea glauca | reverse complement strand
CATTCTTCTGAATATCTTATTCATTTACCAAACTGGCATATTCTATTGGGTGTCCTTTCCACTTTACCAAATACTCAAAATAAGTCTTTATCCTAGTCTTCTTACCAGTTCTTTGATCTATGATCTTATCCATATGTGGCTTTTATGCTACAAGCATCTGCTTCTCCTACTGGATCTCTTTTTGATCTTCTGGATCTCTGGTGTCATATTCAATGTAAGGATACCGGTCTATCATATTGAATATGGGAGATATACCCACATCCTCTGGAATCTCTATCTTATAAGCATTGGCATCAAATTTTCTTAGGATCTTTCACGGTCCTATGTTCTTTAACTTCAACTTGTTGTATGTTCCCCTTGGGAAACTTTCCTTCCTGAGATGTGCTAGAACTTGATCTCCCACTTCAAATTGAAGTTCTCTCCTATGTTGATCAACTCTGCATTTATATTCTCTGTTGTTGTTTTGCAACTTCTCTTTGATCTGGTTATGAAGCTTCTGCATTTCTGCAGCGAAGTCTTCTCCTCCAATGCTTCTAAATCTATTATACTCCAAATATCTGAACTATGATACTCCTCTTGGTTGTATCCCATATAATATCTGGAATGGGATCTTGGTGATTCATTGTATGCAAAATATTCTTGTGACATAATTTTATCCCAATGGCTATGATGTTCAGTGACCAGACTCCTTAGCAAATTTCATAAAATTTGATTTACCACCTCAGTATGTCCATTTGTTTGAGGGTGATATGATGAACTAAAATATAGTTCTGTCCCAAGATTCTTCCACAGTGTTCTCCAAAAATGACCAACAAAATTAGTGTCCCTATCAAAGACAATACTCTTGGGCAACCCATGAGGTCTCATAACTTCCTTGAAAAACAAATTTGCAATGTGTGTTGAATCATTATTTTTATGGAATGGGATAAAGTGTACCATATTTAAAAATATATCAACTACAACAAATATGGAATCACTTCCGCTTTTTGTTCATGGAAATCCCAACACAAAATCCATCCTTATTGCATCCCAAGGCCTATCTAGATTAGGCAATGGTTGATACAATCTAGTGTTCTGTTTCTTTCCTTTTTCATACTGGAAAAGATTACATTTGTTTACAAACATCTTCACTTCTTCCCTCATACCTGGGCAATTGTGAAAATGTCTTGTTAGGGCCAAAATGTCCTACTATACCTCCACTAAACATATTTTCTCTCATTGAACACTTTGGTATGCACAACTGGCAACCTTTAAGAAAAAATCCATCTTGAATCAGATACTCTGTCCACTCACTTTTATCTCAGAGCACGGGATTTGACGAAGCTTCATATGCCTCTTTAAATTATGGATTATCACAATACATCTCCTTAAGGTGTTCAAACCCCAAGGTTTTCACCTGAAATTCCTGCAGAATTAGACATCTCCTGCTCAATGCATCAACAACTTTGTTATCATTGCCATAAATATGTTTGACGAAAAAAGTAAAATTTTTCATAAGCTCTATCCACTTAGCATGTCTTTTATTTAACTTCTCTTGTCTAGTTATGAATTTTAAAGCTTTATTATCACTATACAAAACAAACTCTTTTGGAACAAGGTAGTGCCTCCATTTCTTCAAGGCTTGAATTATTGCATAAAACTCTTTATCATATGTGGAGTACTTTCTCTTGGTGTCATTCAACTTCTCACTGAAATATGCAATAGGCCTATTATCTTGGCTCAAGACTGTGCCAATTGCAACTCCACTAGAATCACATCTTACTTTAAATGTCTTCTTGAAATATAACAAGACCATAATTGGTTGTTCTGTTATCTTCTCCTTCAATATATTGAAACTTTCCTCAGCTTCTTCTGTCCACTTAAAATATTTGTGGCTCTTCTTCATTGTGTATAATATTGGTGTACAAATCCCTCTTAAATTTCTAATGAACTTCCTATAGAAACCTGCTAATCCATGGAAGCTTCTCACCTCGAATACGCTCATTGGCGATGGACATTCTCCGATTTCTCTCACCTTCTATGGATCCATCTTCAATTCGTTTGAAGAGATTACAAAACCCAAGTAAATGAGTTTTGTCTTGATAAAAGAGGACTTCTTCAGATTTATCAACAGCTTCTCCCGCTGCAATATTATCATCACTAATGTTAGGTGCCTCAAATTCTCTTCTTCAATTTTATTGAAGACTAATATATCATCCATATATACAATCACAAGCTTACCAATGAAATCTTTCAATACCTCATTCATCAACCTCATAAAAGTACTTGGGGCATTTATTAAGCCAAATGGAATAACAAGCCACTCATACAACCCTTTGTTTGTTTTGAAGGTTGTTTTACACTCATCACCTTCTCTCATTCTTATCTGGTGATATCCACTTTTCAGGTCTATCTTTGAAAAACAATTTTCCCCACTAAAAAATTCCATTAAGTCATCCATCCTTGGAAAAATAAATCTGTACCTTATGGTGATTTTATTTATGGCTCTTGAGTCGGTACACATTCTCCATCTTCCATACATTTTCGGACTTAACACAGTTGGTATTGCGCATGGACTCAAGATTTCTCTGACCAAACCCTTGTCCATCAAATCATGGACTTGTCTCTTTACCTCCTCATTCTCTTGAGGTGTCAATCTGTATGCTTCTTTTTTCATAAGACTTTCTCCTGGTATTAGATCAATGTGATGGATGATAATCCTGATGGGTGGCAATGAGTTAGGTAACTCATCCACTACTATGTCATCAAAATTTTCTAACAACTACTAAATTTCTTCAGGAACATCATCCATTGAAGTACTTGGAAGGACAACTCTAGGTTTCCTCACCATAACAAATTGCATTTCTTGTTCCTTCTTGACTCCACTCAAGAGTTCCTTCCCACTCATGAAAAGTATACATGTGTTTTCTTCTTCCTTTAGTTTATTTTCCTCTATTCATAGTAACATGTGTGTTTTACCATTATTATCCAAAGTATAAGTATTTTTTCTCCCATCATGGATAAAATTCTTGTCAAATTTCCATGGTATCTCCAACAAAACATGACATACATCCATGAGAATCACATCACAAAAAATCTCATCTCTATATCCTCCTATCTTAAATTCAACTAGGCATTGTTTAGTTACCATTACCTGGTGTCCTTTATGCAACCATGAGACTCTATATGGAATCAGATGAGCAGTTGTCTCTAACTCCAATTTCTCCACCATCTTTATGGATACTAAGTTATCAGTTCTCCCACTGTCAATTATTACCTTGCATACTCTATATTTAGTCTTGCAAGAAGTTCTAAAGAAATTGTTCCTCTGCAATGGTTTTTCAACTTCTGTCTCTGGCTTCAAGAGAACCTTCTTCATCATAAGAGATTTCCCATCTTTTGCACCTTCTGCTTCAACATTTCACTTCTACACTTCCAAAATGTCATCTTCACCTCCTCCTTATTTCTTTCTCTCGAGACATTCCCAAGACATGTGTCATGTCTTTCCACAGGCATAACACTTCACTTCTCCTCCTCTTCCTCTTCCTTGATGAAAAGAATTCCTTCCACAATATTGTCTCCCTCGGGAACTTCCTCCTCTTTTTGAGTGACTATCTGGTTTTCTAATCTCAACCTTGGGCTTTTTTTCCCTGTCATGGAGAATTCCCTTGCCTCTGTTTAGACTCCTTCCTCTACTTCACTGACTTTGTTTTCTGGCCAACTTATCCTATGCATTAAGTGCAATATGATAAGCATCCTCCACTTTCCTCACTGTCATCATGTCGATTTCATCCTGGATTTCATATCTAAGGCCATTTATTTACCTAGAAAGTTTTTCATCATCTTTTTCTCTCTATCTAACCCTGATGTTCAACTTATAGAACTCCTCTATGTACTCTTTCACTGTCATTCCCTTCTATCTCAGTTTTTGTATCTTCCTAAATAGATTTATCTAATAGTCCTTGGGTATGAACTTAGCTTTCATCTTGGCTACCATTCTATCCCAATTCTTGATCTTTTGTTTTCCTTTGCATCTTCTTTCAGCCTACGGTTCATACCACCACAACGCTACATATCCTTTTAATATGGTGACAACATGTTTCACCTTCTTCTCCTCATCAACATCTTCATAGTAGAAGTACTTGTCCATTGATATTGTCCAATCTAACAATTATTTAGCATCTAAATTTCCATTGTACATCAATATGTCTATCTTTTCTCTAGCTCCCAATTTGACAACCGCTTTCAACAAGCATTCTTCTATAGCATCTTCTCCTATAGTTTCTTCAACTTCCACTTCTTCATTCTCTACATCAATGATGTCTCGAGTATTAGGTGCTCTACTTTGTGTTTTCTTCATAAAATCTAATATTGAACAAAGTTCTTGCATCTATCTTTATACAACTCGATTAGCCATGGGTTTATCCGCACATCTCCTAGGTTACATTGTGTTGATATTTCTTTTTACATAGATACCCATTGATGTATCTGATACCACTTGATTTTATTAGACTACTTCCTTCTCTTACACAATGAACAATTTGTTGTTCTGATACCACTTGATGAATCCCCCCTTCTATCCTAGGGGTTGCGCAACCTCACGATCAAGGATATTTAAAAAAAATAATATGAATAGCCCTTTCGGGCCTCTAGTAGGCCCTGGAGCAATTTACATAGGTCCCTTGTTTGTTACCACGCAGGTTCAAATTACCTACACAACCATATCTAGTGCCTCTGGTAACACCAAATGGAGATCACTAGCTCCTATGATATACTCTTCTTCGATATGACCATGATCTATGACCTCGGGCCATCCCCTTTCGCAACTTCAGGCTTCGACACTGTCGAACACACCTAACCACTTTTTCACCAAACTTCGAACCGGTGAAATCACTCGGATCCAGATCAACGATCCATGCTCCTTTGACATCCAATGGCTATGATCTACTTCAGACCTCAGACTTCAGGAGTTTTGAATGTCTCAACACCCTTTTCCTCTGAATTAACCTATCATCAAAGTGACAGATATGAAACCATGTGTCCACGCAATCAACGACTAGGATTTATCTTCTTACTTTTTTCCCACATGTGCACTTCTGGGTCCCATGATATGATGACACATGTCCCCTTGATATCGACAGTTGCGATCTACTTCACTACTCTGTGACTTTGGGAGTTTTGGCTCACTCCGCCCTTACTTTCCTTTGAACTACCCTTCTGCCGAAACACACGTATCTCTGTTGCATGTCCTCCTGGATACAATGGTCCTAAACGATCTCTCTTCCTTCTGAACGTATCTTACTCGCTAATTTGGGGAATCTTAAAGGATCCTCCCTATTAAAGAATTCTCGTCACTACCCCTTTTGAGCTTTTCCTTCCTCCAAAATTTTACTCGTTAGAGTGTCTCCTTCGACACTTAGTATAATTTTGACTCTATGCACACCTTGCAACAAGTATTTTCCACAACTTAGATTCCTTGTGGGAAACTAAGCACACCTTGCACTGGTTCTTACACTCTTCTATAAATACTCTTGAGTTACTCCTCCTAAGCTTCTGAGTCAAAAGACTTTGTCACACACACTTGAGGACAACATGCACACCTTTCATACAAAGCTCCAATTTATCTCTCCTCGACTTGTTCCTCTTTAACACTCTGAACTTCTCAGAATGACTTCTTCGATACTTATCCAAATATCGACCCTGTGCACACCTTGCAATAGGTTTCCTTCAACTGAAATCTTGATGGCTGACTGTACATGCCTTGCAATAGTTCTTATACGACTCAGTTGTTTCTCCTGAACAATATGACTCTGAGTACATTTCCTCCTACGCACACTCTCAAACTATCCTTACTAAACTTTTGAGTTGAAACAGACTCTGTCAATGCACACCTTGTGGAAACTTAAGCACTCCTTCCAAACAAAATCTTCACGTTATCTCTTCTGAGATCTTGAGTCAAAATAAACTTTGTCAGTGCACACCTTCAAGACACTATGCTCTCCTTGCACGATCTCATAGAAGAGAAATAATTGAAACTTATCTAATCCTCATAGATTCATACATCTGACTATGTAAATGCATTCACAACATAAGAACAAGTAATAGAAAAGAAATGCAATTAAATAGAAATCCTACCATTCATTCATTTAGATAGACACAGTAACAAGAACACCAAACATGTGGAACAATGCTTCTTCGTTATATTAATTCAAATGATATGTACATGGGCTCATACATTACTCTTCGGAATCTCTCAACAATTCTTAACAACAACAACAACAACTCTCAACAAAAATAACCTTCAACAACCTCATTTGGGTATACAATACATTTATTTATAGAAAATGTGATCATAGATCTTTTTCCTCCGACTACCTTAGTGCTATCCTATCAAATTAAAATATTTCAACTAGTAAGGCTTATTACAATAAATGTTCGAGACAGACAGATAAGAGCAAATTCTTCGAATCTGTACTGCAAGCTACTACATTAAAAGAAAATATGCTTCCCATCGATCTCATGCAATTGTTCAGCTCCTAAAAATTTAATATGTTCTTTAATTACAATCTTTTCAATGTATCTGCGTGATATGCCTTTCTTAAATTCAAAATCATTTCAAAATGTGTGCTATTGTGTTGAGTTGTCTTCCACTTGTGCCTTGATGACGATGCTCTTGCATCAATAAAATAGTATATTCATCTCAAATTATATTTCAGGATGAATTCACATGACTTACAATACTTCAGTATAAATTTGACATGTTATGTCACCTTATTCTTAAAAAATGGTTTCAAAACTATATTCAAACACAAACTGTGGTATTGTCCTGAAAAATTATTTTAGATATGTGAAAAACAAATTTATTATTATTTTTTTTGAAATGTAGTGCTACAATCTTATAATATTATCAAATGGCCAATATTTCAAATTCCAACCCGTTCCATATTGCTCAAAGTCCATCGTGGAGTTATCCCTTTCCATCTCCAGTAAGTTTAACTTATTTTATTTATGTTTCAATTATCGAATTGATTTTTTTTTATCCATGTCAATCTAAATAAAGATATATTCAAATTTGTAGGATCTTGATTCATAATCGAGTTTAGATGAAAAAAAATATTCTAGTACCGGTTCAAAAACGTCATAATGTTTTATCAGGAGAAACATACCACAAGAAATTGGTAGATGAAAATGGATAGTCGCTTTACCCTGTCAATTGTGACATTTCATCTTCCAGCCGCAATCCTGGGTCGACGATCATAATAATTATTTGGTACAATGTAATTTGAACAAACAAATCATTTCATTATGCTTACTAATATCATTGATGTACTAATGTTCAATATTTTTGAAATTAGGATTATGATAATGAGCAATCTACCTACCATCTTCCATTGAACCCCATAACAATGTCAACTTGAGAAAATGATGCAATGAGAGCAGAACTCGGAGATAAAGTGTACCAATAATGGTTGAATCAACCACCTATTCAATTCCCACTACGTTCATATTCACCAATTAGGAATGAATACAAAAATAGTAGTTCTTCAGAAGTTGGAAATGGAGACAACCAAAAGGAGGTTGGAATGGATAATTTCTTACGAGATATGACTTCCATGGATACAATGTTGTTATATGCATTCCATAAGGATGATCTAGGGGATGATGCTCATATTAGTGATACCATTTTTGAAATCCTGAAATCTACTTCCACCACCCCTCTCTTTGGACCTAGTACCTAGTCCAAGTCTACCCAGATTGGGACAACAATTTTACTGTACAAATTGAAAGCAAAGTTTGGCTTGTCAAATGCATGTTTCTCGAGAATATTGAGGTAATTGACTAGCAAGTTCTGTATATTAATTTTGGGAAATATTTTCACTCAATCAACATTAGAAATGGTTTCTTTTATAAACGTTAATGAACTTGTACATTTCTATTTCCCACTAACTGCAGGTTATTGAAATGTAAGGTTCTTCTTAGTGATAATGTTGTTCTCGGTACCTACAAAGAGACAAATAAGTTGTTGAATATGTTGGGTGTTGAGTATATATCATATCAAGCATGTATGAATAATTTTATTCTATATAGAGGAAAATATGTAGACAAAGAAATATGTCTAAAATGTGGGCATGATAGGTACCATAAATAAAATAAAAAAGGTAAAGCACACGGTCCTCCTCATAATATATTGAATCAAATTCCTTTAATCCCAATGATTCAAAGGCTCTATCGTTGCAAAGAATTAGTTATGTTGTAGGGATGTCATGCCTCACACAAAAGTGAGTCAGGAGTTATGTGAATCCCAAGAGATTAAATATCCATGAAGCATATAGAGGATACATGGCTAGAAAAATTCAAGGATATCATAGCAATGGATGGCCTGAACCCATATTCCCTCCAAAAAACCAACTATTCTATTTGGCCTATAGTAGTGATCAATAACAATATTCCCCCATGGTTTTCCTTGAAAAATGAACATCTTATGTTGGCTCTTATAGTCCCTGGTAGAACACAAGAGAATAATATGGATGTCTACCTACAACAATTGCTAGATGAATTGAAGTAATTATGGGAAGGGATACATGTATACGATGTATCAAGATCCATCACAACAGAGAGGATTTTTATGTTGTATGGAACATGTGCTTACACCACACATGATTATCCATTCTTAGGAGTTTTCTATGGTAAGTAAAATGTTTATTGATTTGTTTGTATACATAAAAATATTTATTTGCATATTTAATTCATTGTGAGTGTCTTTCTATTCTTAAACACTAACGTGCTATGTATACAATAATTTCACAGGTCTTGTAACTAAAGGATATCATGGATGTAAATGTTGTAGACCTTCTCTAAAGGCTAGGTGGTCCAACCACCTACAAAATCTTGTGTATGAATGTTGGAGGTTATTCCTCCCAGAAGAACACCCTTATAGAAGAGAAATATCGACTTTCAATGGTAAACCAACGAGGACCCAAATGCCTACACTAATGACACCAATAGAATGGCTTAGAGAATATGAGAGAGAGAAGGAGAAGGATATTACAAAAATGTTTGATCCAAATGTGGAGCCTATGTTTGATGATCCAGAATTATTCGACGCCTATGTTGAGAAATTTTCTAGTGGAATGAAAAGGAAATCTATCTTTTATGAGCTCCCATATTGGGAGCATTTTAAGATTTCCCATTTACTAGATCACGTGAATATATTTAAAAAAAAATCATCTTCTTTAACGAGACACATATCATCAAAAGAAAGTGATACATTGGTTGTGAGAAGAGATATTATTTCTTCAAAAAGTAAAAAGAAACATTGGACAAGACATGAAAGTAGAGGAGAGGTCGGTCCCTCTTGGTCTTTCAAAGAAGGTGATGTCCCATGGATTTTGAAGAAAGAAGATCTTTCTTTGGAAAAGTAATTTATATTGGGTGTGAAGGTGCATTCTTTATATGGGTCTTCCCTACGATATTGTTTCACTGTGTGTCAAGACCATTTTTCATGGTTGAAATCACATGACTATTTCAACCTTCTAAAGGTACGAAGTATGTCAAAAATATGATTTTATTATTAGTAATTTTTATTTTTATGCCATGGAATAAAACATGATTAATTTTGTATGTGTTTACTTTATACTTCCATTATCCTCTACTAGTGCATGGGTGTGTGAACCATGACTTCCCCTAGGACCTAAGACATGCCATATCTAAATTATTTTCATTTGTGCATTGGATCACATAAAAGGAGATTCATATAGCTAACATTCGACGGTGGCATCAAGAGATAGCTGAGATTGTTTGTATGTTTCAGAAGGAACTACCGTTGAGTTTCATGGGCTTCCAGGTTCATCTTGTAATTCACCTATTAGATGAGGTTGAATTATTATGGGTGGTCTCATGTCATCATATGATCTTCTTAGAGAGGTAAATGAAGAAATTAAAAGGATTTTTTTTTTAAAGGGAAAAACCCGAGGGGTCTATGGAAGAGGGTTACATATCATATGAGTGTTTATATTATTATAGTGAGTACATAAAATAGATCGACACCACACCAGGTGCAGTAATTTGGGATGATGAAAGGGATGAAGACAAAAGAGAAGGGGATCTTCTCCAAATTGTAAATACCCGTTTTCAATTAACATTTAAAAATTCTACCAAATGTACAATAATTCCTACTAGGTTTATAAAGAAGAATAATTACAAATTTTCTTAACACTTACGCATGAAAAATTTATCAATGAATAATAAATCTAATTAAACAATGGATAAATTGGAATCAAATACCTTAACTCTGATGCTAAAAATTCCTTCCTATTGTCCGCAGCTTGCTTCCTTCCCGCTTCCTTAGAGCACTACCCAAAACTGACCTCCCTGCCGACTAGTTAGCTCCTAGCCCTAGGATATCAATGGATATCCTAGCCCTCCATGCCCAAAACCCCCAGCAACCCCGGTGCATTGCTACACTCCAAACTCTCAAAATCCCACTCTCCCTCCAATACTCAGAGCTCCCAAAATCGTTCTCCACCCCCGTAGAATGATCCTTCCCCCCAACTCCTTTCCTTCCTTATCCCTCCTTCACCGACACTCCTCCTCCATTAAATCCCTACCTAACTCCTTTATTACCCCTTATCCTCCCACCGTTAATACCCTTATCCCTCCTTTATTACTTATCCTCATATATTTAATATTTTATCCCTTGTGGGATACGTAACCTATTTTAAATATTATATCTTATTATCCACCACTAATTTAATACTTTATTAATTAATGAATTAATTAATGATTAAATTAATCATTAACCATCATTGAACAACTCTTTAATAATAATCAATTAGAAATGTTATTTTAAGACATAAATATAGTTTAGCTAATCTTTTAGGATTATATTATTAAATTAATTATACTTAATAAATAAGGGTCGTTACATACACCCACCCTTTAGGAAACTTCGTCCTGAAGTTAAGGTATCTTAAGGTACAAAGGATAGGAAACATGGTTCACACATTCATAACAAGTAACCGACATTATTAGTAAGTCAAGGAAATTTCATACATACTAGTGTATATGTACAAGAAATGTATGTGTAGCTAAAACATACAATTCTCGTACATGTACTAATAATCAAAACTGACATCCTTTAGTAATTTATGTATGCATTCAATCCAGTCAGCAAGACTAGTCTTTTATAAAAGACAACAATCAATTAATTGTGTGAGAAATCCT
>JZKD02S1893479.1:19242-44897 GCA_000966675.3 Picea glauca | reverse complement strand
GAAAGATAACAAAATTATTTACAAGTTTTGTTTTTACTGTAAAGTGAAATTCTAAATAAAAAAAATACTTTTGTATGCCAGAAGTTGAATAACTTGTGAAAATACAGTTTTTTTTTTCATAAAACAAGCAAAAGTGTTACCCAGCTTCATGATTTTACCCAGTGAATAAAAATAGGGACATAAATAATGATTATATATAAATGAAATAAAAAAATAACCAAAGTATTACAAAATTATGAATTTCGTAAACAACAGATCTGAGTTACGGATTTCCTTGAATGATTATACAATTATTCGGTCAACTAGCTATGAGAATAGAACAATCCTAAATTGTGGTGCCAAACTCGAAGGTAGTTAAGGAATGGAAACCGAATACCTTTCTGAGGAAAGGTATTCATGAATATCCATGTTACCAACCTCCATAATACTTGTACATCAAATGAAAAACAAGTTAGGATATGGTACATAGTTAATTAAACAACAAAATTATTTACACAATTAAAAGACCAACTTACCATGGATGTGTCGAGTATTCTGGTATCTTTTTATGTTTCTTGAACTACACCCGACTATATAGGGAGTCGAATGGATGATGGGTACCGTCGCAAATAATACGCAGTGCCCATCACTAGTCGATTTCCCGAGAATAAAAGTATTAAGAATTACAAAGAAAAATTATTACAGAGTAAAACTAGAGAATAAATCGACTCTATGTGATACCGGTATTCTATTTAAACATGAGTACTAACTAGGCTCAAATATCATAAAAGAATTGAACAATTTCTTTGGACCATAAAATTCCATTGAATAACAAGTCCAGGGGTAACACGCTTTGGACCAAGAAAAAACCAGAAGCATAATATTATTGCAACCAGAATATAACCTTAAGCATTATATAACAAACTTACACAACGAGTAAGAAGTCTACTATGGAAAATGTTGAAGAGACATTTAGTTAGAGTCAATGCCTTAACAATTACCACAAGTGCAAGCTAATGGCTCATTTAAACACAACTTACAGAGAAAAAAATAAAGTAAAGAGGTTGTTAAAACTCTTAGAAGTTCAATGATAATGCAACCATAAGCAATCCAACAACATTATGGACATAGAGAACTCACATAGTGAAATCACTCGACGCTACGAAAACATCACAGAGTAAAACTCAGAGTAGAGAAACAAAAACCATGAAGTGTGAGATGAGCCAAACCAGGGAAAGGTCGGATGATCCAAATTTATAAGAGGAACGAAAAGAATAACATACTGAATACAATAACACAGAGTATGAGGAACAACAAAAGATATTAGGTGAATAATAACTTCTATTGAATAAATGAAATAGTTTGAAACAATAAAACTACAAAACTAAAAATAACTTTCTTGAATGGTGGTAGATATCCTTGAGAAGAGATGTGGCTGCTACATGCATCCATCTGATCAGAATGATTACAATGAGGATCCAAAGGCCATTTTATCATTACTCATGAATGTTAAAACCCTAGACATCCAATAACCTAACCCTAGGAGATGAAACAACAAAATTTATGTGGGCTTTGATGTGCAAGTTGGTACCTCAACTTTCTCGAGTTGTAATTTTTTCATATGACCTTTGTTTTAGGCACGTGATAGCATGTTGGAAAGGTATTCTCGAGAAATACACATTATTCCATCAAAATCTAACTCTGTCTACCATTTGAGTGTGGCAAGCCAAAAAATCATTGTTTAGGGACCGAAAACAACCCTGGAAGTACAAAACGATGTGTTGACATGAAAAATTTCAAAACAATATAGATGGATTAGGTAGGAGGCTACCAGTATCCACTTGGAATATGTGTAGTTCTTCAGACAACCCCGAAAGTGTAGAACCCACAATTACAAAGAAGTACAGAAGAACATGTTGAAATAAAAACTGTCAAGAGGAGCCAGTTGGAATAGGTGGGTGACCACCAATATCCACATGGATTAGTCCTCCCCCCTTAATAAGAAATGGTCTCCATTACATTGATTTCCCCCATCAGGTGAGGAAACTTCTGCCGAATGTTTCCCCGGGTGAGCCACTTTCCTTGTTGTAGAAGATGCACTGCCTTCACAACCCAATAAAGTTGGATATTATGTTGGAAACTGCCCTTAACCTATATGTCCACTATCTGATTAGTGGATGCATTTTCCATGTAATCAAGGTTTATATTTTTTGGTGTGATTTGTTCTACGATCTCTGAGGTGTCCAATAATGGTGGAAAATATGGTTCAAGGAGGTCCAAATTGAACACTGGGTGTAAGCCAATGAAGGGTGGAGTGTTGAGCTCAAAATAACTTCTACCTACAAGTTTGGTGATAGTGTAAATCCCATAGAGAAGTGGGTGAAGCTTTTGATGGGGCCCTGTAAGATGCTCTTTTTGCTAATTTAACCAAAAATTGTCTCCCATGTGAAACTGGTGCAATACCTTGTGTTGATCATGGAACTGCTTATACTTAGCATTGGCTTTCTACAAAATATCATGGAACTATTGGAGGATGTGACAGAACATGGGAAGTTTCAGCTTGTGTGGTTACAAGAGGTTGTACAACATCAATGGGACCCAAGGAATGGAATCTTAGCCCCACCTAAAATGGGATATGGTCAGTGGATCTATGGAGATCCCTATTGTAGTTTTTCTAAACATATGGAAGACTCTCATCCCATGTATATGAATTATTAGAGTTTTACATGCGAAGGATGTGCACAATAATCTGATTGGAAACCTATGTTTGGCCATCGGTTTGGGGGTGGAAAGCAGTGGATTTAGTGATCTTCGTGTCCAACAGTGACTAGAGAATCGACCAAAATATGATGAGGAACCTGCTATCCCGATCGTATATGATGGTATGTGGTATCCCAAAATGGACCCATAGTAGTTCGAAGAAGAGCTTGGCAGTATCTGTCGTTGTGATGCTCTTCTTGCAGACTGTGAGGATGACCGTCTTCGAAAACCGATCAACTACCACAAATACACAATCAGTTCCTTGCTTGGTGGACGTAAGGCCAGACATGTAATAAATCGAGATGTATTCCCAAGGCCTATTGGGAGTAGGAAGAGGGGTTTATAAGCCTTGATTCTTGATGGTTGTCTTGGAAATGGCACATGAAGTGCAAGATCTAATATACTTGTTGACCTCCTATCAAATTTTTGGCTAATGAAAATGTTTCTGTAGAATGAACATTATTTTCTCCATGCCACAATGTCCTACCATCCAACTATATTGAGGCTTGCAAATTATCTTTGCATGCTTACTTGTAGGAACATAGAGATGGCCCAGATGACAAAACAGTCTGTCCTGAATGCGAAAATCAATGACATTCACGCCTATACCCAAGAGTTGATAGGGGGTGGAAAATTATGGATCTTGTTGACAAATTCAGAGAAAATCAAATGCCTCATGCCCACAGGAACAAATAACGATGGTGAGTGAAGCCACAGGAGGCCAACTGAGGCATTCTATCACACAATTTGTGATCCTTGTTTTAAACTTGATGTTGAGATGGAACTGCTATAGGTAGGTGGTCCACTTCTGATGGCGGTCGTTCTGCAACTTCCCTTGTGTCTATATGAACTGTAGAGGCTCGTGATCAATGTGGATGATTTCCTCCTTTCCCAGAATGTAATGTTTCCATTCACGATAGTCTTGTACAATGGAATACATTTCCTTGTCATATGTGGGTTATTTCCGGATAATATTTGAGAGTGAGACATACATTTCCTTGTCATATGTGGGGTATTTCATGATAGTATCTGAGAGTGTCTCACCTTGGTATGCTACCGTATGATTGATTTGAGTGATAAATGTGCCTACAACATAGTCATATGCATCAGTCTCAATATCGAACGGTTGTTGCAGATCGAGTAAGGAGAGTATTGGAGATGAGCACAAGTTATGCTTCAAATCATCAAATTCTCATTATTTTTTCTTCCACCATGCAAAATTTTCCTTTCCACTTCCCTTGGTCACTTGGCTGAGGGCCCATGTAAACTTTTCCCTACCACTTCATTTGGTCACTTGTTTGAGGGCCCATGCAATATGGGAGAATCACAGCAGGAACCATCGGTAGAAGTTAGTGAGTCCCAAGAAGCTATGAAGCTCCATTAGTGAGGTTGGGGATAGCCAATCACAGATGACTTGGATCTTAGATGGATCAACATGTACCCCATGCTCATCAACAATGTATCTCAAGTATTGGATCATGTTCATGCCAAAAGAGTATTTTTCCAAGTTGGCATATAGCTTGTGATGCCGCATAGTGCTCAAAACTTGTTGAATATGATGGATGTGCTCCTCCCAAGTTCTTTTGAAGATGAGGATGTCATCCAAATATAAGAAAACCAAATATTTGGTGAAGGGTCTCAATAAATCATCCATCAAACTCATGAAATTGTTCGGTGCATTTGTTAAGCCAAAGGGCACGACCATCCATTTGAAGAGACCTTCTTTAGGTTTGAAATTTGTATTCCATACATCAGTTGGTATGATGGGAACCTGGTGGTAGCCATACTTTAGGTCAATATTTTTGAAGAGCCTTTCCCTCTTGACTTGGTCAAGAAGGTCATCAATTCTAGGAATTGGGTACCAGTTCTTGACTGTGATTTTGTTTAATTCTTTATAATCAATGTAGAGCCACCAGGTCTCGTATTTATCCTACACCAGTACAATAGAGCTTCCACAAGGGGAGTATTTGGGTTTGATGTTCTCCTTTTGAAGCATATCTTGGATATGATTCTTGATTTCATCATTTTCCATCAGTGAGTGACGATAGATTGGTCCATTAGGTAGAGGTGCAATAGGAGTTAGATCATTTGGATGCTTGACTTGGTAATGCATTGGTACCCTGGTGGGCGAGGATAAGATGTCTATGTACTCTTCCACAATCCCATCCACTTTCTTTCGCTACAAAGAGAGGTTCTATGTAGAGGCCATAGATGTGGTGGTGACCTTCTACTTACTGTGAGCATGGATCACAAAGAAGAACTTTATGGTCTGTGAAATGAACTTACTGTATTTTTTAGAAGATATTAAAGAAATAGAAGTAGGTGGTGCTACCTATGGTATCTTGTACAATTGTCTACCCAAAGTAATAAAAACACTAGGGGGTCTAGATTCATACGCAACATGTCGCTTCCACAAATATGGTTGTCCTAAAAGAACATCACAAAATTCAAGGGGAGAAATATCACACAACACCTTGTATTTGAAAGGATTAATTTCGTAGGGCATACAAAACTGTTGGCTGACATGGATATCTCTTCTTTGGCGAAGGCAGCCAATGGTCTAGGGCCATAGGTGCATTGTCGTTGGAAGATCCAGCCACTTGATGAGTTTTTTTGAGATTAGGTTCTTTTGGAATACTCTATCAACAATGAAATGAAGTGGATCTCCCATTACCTACATCTGCGAGTGAAATATGCATTCCACTTACTCTGGTTCTTCTAGTTCACTTGGCTATACTTTGGTGGTAGTGACAGTGGCTCTGGCTTCAATGTTGATAATTCTCTTCCCTCCTTTCATATTTGATTCAAAGTCATAATTTTCCTCTAACTCAGAATCTTTCAGTTGGACCAAAAGTGACTACTTGGAGCGACATTCTTCAGTGTTGTACCAAGGGATTTTATGGTATTCACACCTTTTTCACGTGTCCTTCTTCGACTTCTCATTACCCTTCTTGTGTTGCAGCTTGGAGTGGTTGTCCTGCGAGTGGCCATCTTTCCTCTGTCCCTTTTTGTGTGGGTTGGGGTCTCCTTTTCCTTGCTTTTATTGTGAGGACTCGCGAGATCCAAACTCTCGCCTCTTTTGCTTAAATGTTTGCTCACTATTGACATCATATCTATAAGAGGTACCCAATGATGAGATGTTCAAAAAATCTATTTCTGTTTAAATGTATCTATGCAAACAATTGCAGTATTTGAGTACCATATATCACTCAGAGTCTCTGATACCCAATTTGGTGTGCAAGGTATGGAAAATATTGGTGAAATTTGGTACTGTCTGGCCCATTTCCTGACGCAAGGTGGTCCATCTTGTGTACTAGTCCTCGTAGCATCCAACATGGTAGTATTATTCTTTAATGGAATCCCATGTGGGGGAGACCACAAATATTTCACATTCCTCTATGGCCCTTTGCTTAGAGTAAGTATCCCACCAGTCCTTAACATGGGGGACAACCTTGATGAGTGCAAAATTAATCTTTTCCCTGTTGAAAAAATTGTGGACTGAAAAATACCCTTCGATAAAATTCAACCATTTATCTACAACATCTACATCTATAAATCTTTCAAATAATAGAATATCAAAATTTTCATATACCTTGAAGGGGGTCGAATGGCCGCTTCATGAAGATGTTTCTCCTGTGGGTAGCTGTCGAAGGATCTGGGCAAAGTTGTCCATCATTATGTTCCTTTGTCACACAAGGGCTTCCTCGAGCAAAAATTTAAAAGTATATCCTTATTCATAATATTTCTTTTCATCCCCCATGGGTTTTTGATGGGCTCAACGCCGATGATATTGCAAAGGCTCAATTGGTTTGAGTCCCAAATTTTTGTTCCCAAATCTTGTTGGGGACATGCACGAAGAAAAAAAATGAAGAGCAGACTAATATGATACCACTGATCCATATTTATGAGAAAAATGAAATGAATAATAGACTAAATACAATAACACAAAGATACAGAGAATAAGAATAGATATCCAGTGAACAATAACTTATATTGAATAAATTAAATAGGGTGAAACTATAAAACTACACACTTGAAAACAACTTGCTCGAATGGTTGTATTTATCTCTAAGAAGCGATGTGGTTTCTACGTGCATTCGTCTGAGAAAAAATATTAGAAGGAGGCTCCAAAGTCCCTTTTATCATTACTCATGAATTCCAAAACCATAGACATCCAAAAACCTAACTCGAGGAGATGAAATGCCAAAATTTATGTGGGACCTGATGGGTAAGTTGGTGCCTCAACTTACCCATGTTGTAACATTTTCATACAACCTCCATTTTAGTCGTGTGATAGTCCATTTGAAAGGTATTCTCGAGAAATACACATTATTCCACTAAACTCCAACTTTGTCTACAAGTTGACTGTGGAAATCCAAAAAAACATTGTTTAAGGCCCCAAAATGGCCTTGGAAGTACATAAAGATGTGTTGACATGAAAACCTTCAAAATAAGCCAGTTAGATTAGGTGGGAAGCCACCAGTCTCCACTTGGAAGATGTGTAGGGATTCAGGCAGACCTGAAAGTGTAGAATCCATAATTACAAAGAAGTACAAAAGAACATGTTGAACTAAAAATTGTGAATAGGAGACAGTTGGAATAGGTGGGTGGCCATCGATATCCACCTAGATCATTGGAAGAGTTAAGTATTTGACCCAAAACCATAACAATTGGAAAAATGAGGACCCTATGCGTGTATATCCCTTGGAAAAATGCTGAAAAAATCTTGTCTCGAGATGGTAACTACATGTAGTGCATGCAAGAGCGTATGACATGTTGGCTAACAATGAGAAGTTGGTGTGAATTAAATTAAGGATGGTACCAATACAAGTTTAATTACCTCATAGAACTAGATGACAACTCATTTTATTCCAAGTGTTATCCAATGAACGATACAACAGAGCTTATGTTAGTGTATATTAATACCCATTTTAATATGTTGTGTTTTAAAAGCTATCATCTAATTTAAAAATCCAAAGTAATATCTTTTGAAACGTAAGAATGTTAATGTATGACGAGAAAACGAAAAAATCTTGGTTTAAATTCATATTAGATATGTTATCTAGGATCATATAATACAAATTTCATACACATGTTCAAAATCTATGTTAGCAAGGTTTTAGTAATGAGAAGAAAGGTTAGCCATAAGAAGGCTACAACTTAAGTATCATTACAAGACCTATATATATATATATATATATATATATATATATATATATATATAGGTTATGAATTTACAAAGTCTTATTGTAACCTCAAAAAATATTGTTAAGTATGGAGTTGCTCAACTCACTTTAGTATATAATAAATGTAACTTAGGTGGTGAGACGCTATGAAGGAAGGTAAGTAAAATAGATTCTTTTGGTTGAATAAATGATATAAAATAATTTATTTATTTTTGGGGAATTTAAGGTCTCTGACATAATGGTATCAGAGCTATAGGTTACAACACTTGGCCTTTTTATGGGATTTATCACAGAAAAAACCTAACATGTAAAATTGCATTGATTTTCTTCTTACCTTTAGGAAGAAAAATAAATTGATTTTGCGGGAAAATGACAGAAGTGTCCGAGGCTTAGGGAGAAGAACATCATCAATATAATAATGAACAAGGGAATTTATGTGATGGACATCTATGGGTGGATCTAAATAATGACAGGAATTCAAAAATTATAAGGACAGTAATAGATATGAGAGAAGAAATAAAAATAGTAAGAGTAGATAACGAAAGAATTCTAAATACTCAAGAGGAACTAAATGCAATTCTGCTAGAGAAATTATGGAATCAAAATACTGATAAAAATAAGGGGAAGAATTATAGGAATTCTAAGATAGCCTGACCAAAGAAGAAAGCATGAAAATTGGAGTATCCTAAATATGAGACATAGTCAGTATACAAGGATATGGAAGACACGGAAATTTCTATCGAAAGTAGTTCTAGTGCTAAACAAAGAACCAAAAGGAAACCTAAACAACATAATGAATTCATGGGATAATTTAAGAATATTAAACCACCAACCTTCAATGGGGAAGTGGAGACCGGGGATCAAGCAGAGGCATGACTCTCTGGTATGCAGAAATATTTTCAAATCTAGAATTATTCAAGTGTGCTTAAAGCTCATATGGCTATTTACAATCTGACAGAAAACGTAGACATATGGTGTTAGGATATAAACTAAGTGAAAATTATTAAGGAATGAAAAATCACTTGGAAAACCTTTAAGAGATATTTTAAGAAACAATGCCTTTCTAAACAATATTATGAGGGTAAAACCAAGGAGTTCTATGAACTGAAACTGGGAAATATTACAATGAAAGATATATACAATAAGTTTATGAGTTTGCTTCATTATGTACCTTATATTCTGGATGAAAAACCAAATATTCAACGATTCTTGAGTTGCTTACCTAGTTCTTATAAAGATCAAATTGAGTTTGAGAACCCAAAAACTTTGGAAGAAACCATGAGGAAAGACAAACTCTATTTTGAGAAGTACAAAAATAGAAATGAGAATTCTAAGAATTGGAGTGGGAAAAGGTTGAAAGGTTTGACACTAAGAAAACAGGGGGAACTTACTCTTATAGAAATGCTGATAAGATATTTTAGTGAGGTTATAACTTTATAACAATTCAACCTTTCAATCAACCTGAAAATAAGGGTACCAAACCACCAAGAGACAATAAAACTCTAGGAATGCAGAGGTCCTCATTACTATAAAGATTTTCCTCTCAGGAAGAAGGGAAATAATAATGAAAAAATAATATCGGAAGTAACTATAGTTCATGAGTTGGCAAGGTCTACACCAAAAATTAGCACAACCGTGGAAAATTGACAAGGAGATCATCAAACTTCAATGGTAGAAATTGAAGGTATGATACATAATCAACCAATTATAGTTTTAATTGATCCAAGTGCTAGTTTAGGTTATATTTCACCATGAGTTGTAGAAATCTGTAAGATACATAAAGAAAAGTTTGAAAAGTCTTGTTTATTACTATTAGCTACATGAACTAAAAGGAGAATTACAGATGTTGTTAAAAACTAAAAACTTGGTATGAATGAATTAAGAACACAAATAGACTTAAACATATTACCTTTAGGGTCGTATGATGTGCTAATCGGTATGGATTGGATGGAAAAGTTTAAAGTGGTCTTAGATTGTTAAAAAAAATCATTTACATGTGTAGATGAGATGGGTAACATTATTTAAACATTAAAATAGTATAAAGACCTCTTAGTATTAGAGAAATAAAAACCCTAGAAGTTAAAATATGTTTTCAAAAATGGTGTAAAATAACTGGTGTACACATAAATTATAATGAAAAAGGGGAAAGTAAAAATGAGATACATAACTTTTTAGTATGAATGAAATTTCAAGATGTATTCCGGGATATTCCTGGACCACCTCCTAAGAGAGAGATAGATTTTTCCATAGACCTAATACCTGGAGCAATAACTACTTAAAAATCCCCTTATAGGATGAGTATTGTACAGTTAAATGAATTAAAAAGGAAATTGCAAGAAGTGATTGATAAGGAATATATCTGACCAAGTGTGTCTCCATAGGGAGCACCGGTACTTTTTTTTAGAAAGAAAGATGGAACCTTATGTCTCTGTATTGATTATAGACAACTTAATAAAATGACTATTAAAAATAGATACCCATTACCTCGTATCGATGATCTATTTGATCAAGTACGAGGAGATACAATCTTTTCTAAGATTGACTTACATTATGGTTATCATCGATTTAGAATAAAGGATGAAGATATTTATAAGAAAACATTTAGAACGAGGTACAAACATTACGAATTTTTCATAATAACTTTTGGGTTGACTAATTTCTCAGCCTCATCCATGTGATTGGTGAACAATATTTTGGGCAAATGTCTAGATACCTTTGTGATCGTCTTTATAGAAAATATACTCATCTATTCAAAGGATGAAAAGGAACATGAAGAACATTTAAGAATAGTATTACAAATACTAAGAGAACATCAATTATATGAAAAACTAAGTAAGTGTGAGTTTTATAAAGATCAAATTCAGTATTTGGGACATATAATTTCCAAAGGAGGTATAGTTTTAGACCCGGACAAAATAAAGGATATAATGAATTGGCCTAAACCTAAGGATATTTCGGGCATAAGATTCTTTATGGGTATAACTAGCTATTATCGAAAGTTTATAGAAGGGTTTTCCAAGATTGCATATCCTATAACCTTGTTACAAAAGAAAGGAACTAAGTTTATCTGGTCCGAGAAGTGTCAAGAAAGTTTTAACAAATTAAAACAACTCCTAACTATAGATCCTATATTAAAATTGCCATACCTAGATAAATACTATGTAGTATGTACATATGCATGCCACAAAGGCTTGGTGGTGTGTTAATGCAAGAAAACCATGTAATAGGTTATGAATCTGATAAATTAAAAAAACATGAAGAAAATTATGTAACATGTGACTGGGAATTGGCTACAATAATAGATGAATTAAATATGTGGTGAGATTATTTGGCAGGCCAAAAATTCTTATTGACAGATAACAGCGCTCTAAAATATATGTTTGATAAACAAAATTTAAATGCTCGCCAAGCGAGGTGGTTAGCCTTCTTAAGCGAGTATGATTTTGAGATAAAACCCAAAAAAGGAAAAGAAAATAAGGTGGAATGTCCATTAAGTATACATGAAAATATGATGTATACAATTACTAAAAATAATTATGAAACAAATTTAGAAGAAAGGGTAAGGATAGAAGTTGAAAAAGACCTAGAATATCAAAAGATTAAGTTAAAAATTGTTGATAATTCAACAGAAATGGAAGAATCAGATTTCAAATTCTCAAAAGTGGACCGATAATGTATAAAAATAGATTGTTTGTACCAGAATCTAATGAAAATAAGCTATTAATTTTAGATGAGTTGCATAAGAAACCATATTATGGACACCCAGGTTACCATAAATTAATCACTATGCTAAGAAATGAATTCTATTGGCCAAATATGAAAGGTGAAACTGCAGAATATCTAGCTAGATGTTTGGAGTGTCAACAGGTTAAATTTGAACATCAACATCTAGTAGGACTACTACAACACTTACCCATTCCAGAATGGAAATGGCAAGTGTTAAGTATGGATTTTATTACCGAATGGCATAGAAGTAGTAAACAAAATGACTCAATTATGGTTGTGGTTGATAAATTAAGTAAAGAAACACACTTTATACATGTGAAATCAACATACAAGGATATTAATATAGCATAAATATTCATGAAGGGAATATTTAGGTTACATGGAATACATAAAGTTATAATATCTGATAGAGATGTTAAGTTTACCGTATATTTTTGGAATGATTTATTTAAAGGGTTAGATACCCAATTGAATTTCATTATTACTTATCATCTACAAACATATGGGCAAACTGAAAGAACTAACCAGATTCTTGAAGACATGCTTACAATGCATGTTATGGAAAAACCTGGTAAATGGGAAGAATATTTATACTTAATTGGGTGTGCTTATAATAATAATTGTCAAGCTTCAAAAAAACATAGTCCTTTTGAAATTTTATATGGCAGAAAATGTAATACACTTTTTTCATGGAGTAATCATGTAAATAAATTGATTATAGGACCATATATGTTAAAATCCATGGAACTAACAGTGAAACAGGTACAACAAAACCTGAAAGTAGCTCAGAAGAGGAAAAAAAGTTATGATGATGCAAAAAGGACTCCAAGAGAGTTCAATGTTGGAGATCATGTGTATATTAGAGTTAAACCTAAAAAGTGTTATTTACAAATGGACATGTATAATAAATTATCACCTAGGTATTGTGGTCCATTCGAGATACTTGAACGAATAGGAATTGTATATTATCATATTGCACTCCCATCCATGGAAAACTACATGATGTATTTCACGTTTCATTATTGAAAAAGTATATACATGAAGCTACTCACATTTTTTATTGGAAAATTATATAGGTGGAACTCGTGGGAGAGTTCCCAGTACAGTCAGATTGTATTCTCTACAAGAGGGAACTTACTCTCCATAGTTGATCCATAGGACATGTAAAGGTGAAATGGAAGCACCTTAGTCTAGAAGAGGCTACATGGGAAATGGAAAGTAACATGCAGGAAGCATGTCCATTTTTGTTCCAAAATGGTATTGATGGAAAGTAATTATCACTGAGGATGGTGATAAGTTCTAAGGGGGGGTGTAATTGATACCCCACAACTTGGGTTTTTAATTATTATTTCTAATTGTTTTTAACTTATAATTTTAATTATATTTCCAAAAAGACAAGTTGGTCGATTGACCAAAATGGAATTGTAAAGCCTTATTATTGTATGGAAATAAACACGTGGAAAAAGGGGCACATGTTGAAGAAAATGCTACAAAAGGAGTTAGGAATCCAAATGGGTTGGCCATGTGGCAACAGACTGAGACAAGTTGTTGAGTTAATTTAACTTCAAAAAGACACATTCCAAATTTATAGGAGAATCTGTTAACATGTGTAAAGTTGAATCTTCTAGGTGTTCAGTGAGCGGGATGATGAAGATAAGTGTCACAAGTCTTGGGAAAAATAAAACAAGTCATGACAAGGGAATGGGACGCCATTCCAGGAGAGACAAATCTGATATCTTGAGAAAGGTTATGTGCAAACCGAATTGACACAGCAAAATTTACAAAGATTACTCACATCAATGGAACTCGAAATTATGCAAGTGGACACATAGGAAACATCTTGGATTCCGAACTCATCTCGGGGGTGAAAGAGGTGGAAGAGACTCTAGTCTAAGGTGTGGAGGAACATGGTCTTCAACGTGTGGTTTCCCCAAAGTTGCAGGTTTTATTATTGTTATGAATATGCTTATTTAAATTTTACTATGTTTTTATTGTTTGTTACTATGTCTAAAATATTGGCATAAATAAACTATAACAATGTTAGAAATTTAGAGCATTATCAAAATAATATCGATGTATATCATGAGTTTAGGTAGGAAAACTGTGAAAACAAGTGAATATCTATTATGATCCTAGATCTATGAACATAGTCATACTACCAGTAATAAAGCGATAAAACTCATAGGTATAAACGAGTTAATAAACCTAAGTTTTATTCGTATAAGAGACTTGCAAAGAAGAGAGACAAATTTTCAACAAATACAATGCATACAACCAAAAGGAAAATAGTTATAGATTTAACATATTATACCATGCATATATCCAAAAGGAAATAGTAATAGAGTGATGCAACCCCCCCACCCTCCTAGGGGTTCTGCGACCTCCCAGTATAGGATATTTCAATTTGCTAAGTCAATTCAAATCTTTGGGCCTTTATTATACCCCAATCAATATACACAAGTTCCCTTTCATTCAAAGTGCAAGTTCTTGCAAACCCACGGGCTCTGTCTTGACCCATTTGAAGAATTAAATAATAGGTGCTAGCTCCCCTTGCTAGGTCCTTTCCTTGATATGACCTCGGGCTATGACATCACATAAACACATGATTTTGGAGCAATCAAAAGTGGTTTCATCCCACACCTCTTTTCTCCCCACAATTCACTATCAATCGCCATGTGTCCCTTTAGCAACACCATGGTCTCGATTGAGGCCTACTCTAAGAATTTTAAAGTTTGAGCACTTTCTGGCCCTACAATTAAGCGTGACCATTGATATTCAATATCGAACAATGACTCTTGATCAATGGCTACAATATGTCCTCTATATACCTTGGTCAACTGTCAGTCATCGACCCTTTTCCTCCTTCTGCACACACTCCTAGATCTCACGATCTATCGATGCATGCCCTCCTCTCAAATCAACAGCTATGATTTATTTTTCCCTTTGGGCTTTGGGATTTTCAAATCTCAACTCTCTCTTCCTCCATAGTACTTCCTCCCAAAGTCGACGATACGTCAATGCGTGTCACTCATAGATCAACGAATGTGGTTCACTTCTGCTATTCGGACTTCAAGAGTTTCAACTCTCAGTATTTTCTTTCTCCTGGGACGCTTTCACTCGAAGCCAATTATATGTTGACGCATGTCCCTCATAGATCGACGACTATGGTTCACTTTGACTCTTTAGGCTTCGACAATTTCAACTCTCAATATTTTCTTTCTCCCGTAGTGCTTTCACCCGAAGACAACATATTTCTGCCACACTTCCCTCTAGATCTGACGGTCTAGATTCAATTTGTCTCTTCAGGATGATTTCACCCAAATTTCATACATCTCTACTGCATGTCCCTTTGAATCTGACAGCTATGATTTACTTCAGGTTTTTAGTCAGAGTTCACGGATTTCTGACACGTGTTCTTCTGAATTCAAATGGATACGATTGATTTCTCCTTTCAGGCTTTGGGAGTTTCAACTCTCAAATCTTACTCCCTCCACAGGACTTCCACCTGAAGTTGATGAAATTTTGACAGGTAACCCCCAACGTTCAACGAGCCGGATCCACTCTTTGTAGATTTCTCTCTGTCATGATCTACAAACTTCTGAAGTTGTAGATCTTGCGCCACCTGCCCCTATGGATGATGGATAGTCCCTAATTACTTCAGGACTTTGGGAATTTGTAAATTCCTCTCTCCTATGCACACCAAGGGTTAAGTCTCATGCAGTTTACCTAGATCCGACGGATGTCAATCCCTCATGCTCAGATCCGATGGATATCATTTTTCCTCCTCCTCATTCGTTCCTTCTTCATCCTAGACCCCAATTGGACGGTCCCGATATCTTCCTCCAGACGATATGAAAGTTATTTTCTCTCCTCCTCTTGAGCTTCTTTGTTCTCCTGGACTTAGGAAATTTTCTAAGTGTTCAAATATTTTGGTCTCTGAATATTCTCCTGCGAAACCGGTTGAAAGGGTCTCAAATCCTCTTTTCCTTCTGAGCTTTGACAATGAATATTGTCCTCAACTCTGGTGCACACTTGTGATCTGCATGAACACTTGCACTACTCCTCCTGAGCTTGTGAATATTGGAATAAGTTCACTTCTGCGTGCACTCCTTGCACTGTCTCTCTTGATATTTTTCTTACTCAAGTTCTAAGGTTTCGGTCCCTTTACTCCTTAAAGGGATTCTTGTGCCTTCTCGACAACTTTTTCTCAATGCACACTTGCAGAGCTTACAGAGTATTCAAAAACTCTATGGTTGTCTTATTCTTTACACTCTTCTCCTTGAAATCGATAGAGAGTTCTCTTTGTGCACGCTTGCACCTGCTCGATGCCCACCTCGCAAGGCTCTACAGAGTTCTCAGTGACTCTGTCTCTCTGTGCTTCTTGTGCATAGTTTCTCCTCTAAGGTATTCAACAACCTAGAGGGTTCACTTGAGTTGTTATCACTCTGGTGTGCCCTCCTGGCACATTATTTTTTGACTCCATAGAGTCTGGATGCGTACTCCTTGTGCTGGCTACAAAACCTCCAATATTTTGTTGTGCACTCCTTGCATAGCCTAAGAAACCAGAACAATATTTCAAACTCAACAAGGATAGAGAAATATATCTTCCTAGTGAAGATGAAACCTATCATGCATATATATCACACATAAACACAAACAGATAGCATTCATCAGATACACAAACACACAGAAAGTTCATATGTGGGAAAAATTGATTTCTTTCTATTAAGATGAATGTATGATTACAATAGGTGCAGGATGGACTGTAACAGAGTCTCATATCTCTCAAGCTCTCTCAAAGAAATATTATATCTCTTATCTCCTCCTTTGAGGATTTCTAACTAACTTGCAACTACCTCCTATTCAGTGACCTAATCTCCAGCAGCCTCATTCAGGCATACAATGCATCTACACATAAAAGAAGGTTCCTAGGGTTCCCTTTGACTACTTCTATTCTCGAAAGAAGCTAACTACCCCTTAGTTCTGTTACATTAAAGTATACGAGTGAAACTCCCAGATCGCTCGTGATCATTTTCTCCCAAGCATTTTGGTCTTCTTCAATTTTCAATTAGTTCAAGAAAGATTTGTAGGAAACACGAGTGTTTCATATTCTGAAATGATTCAAAGGTGCATTGAGGCACTAAGTTGTCTCTCCACATGTGATTTCTGACAATTCTCTTGCATCATAATCCACTGTTGGGAAAATCATGAGCTCCTGCTCATGGATCCCTCTTCTATGTTGTAAATATCCTCCAGGGTCCCAAACCTGAAATTGGAGTTGTCCACTCACTCCTCTTCCTTTCTATCTTTGTTTCCCTGCTACTACTGTAGGACCTCTTTTATTCCATCCTTCTCTACTGAGTGCTTCTTGTGTTTCTTCCAACATCAATCTCTTAATATCCTCTATTTCTTTGTCTAGCTGGTCCATTGGTTGGATCTTCTCCTCCATCTCATTATGTTGTATCTCCTTTCCATCAATTTTCAACTTGAATTGTTGCATTAGATGACTTTGCATCTTTACCCTTCCCTCTAAGGCCTTCAATTCTTCACAAAGATCAGAAAAATCCATGCTATTTGTTTCTCTCTCCTCTACTGTAAGTTCACATTCTACAGTCATCTTTTTCTTAGCTTGTTGGCTGAAACATTTGAGCCATTCCTCTGAATTATCTTCTTCCTCCATCTCTTGGGCACATTGAAATGTGTTCTCTTTCTCCTTTTTACCAATCTAATCAATATGACCCTTCCTGTTATATTCATATCCTGTGGTGCTAGTTGGACACTCTGTTACGAACTCCATTTCTGTAGTCTCACCAATGAGTTTATGCTCGACTTCCTCCTCTGACAAATTGACTTTTGTCATCTCCTCTTGTGTTGGTTCAGCTCCAACTTCCTCCAGCTTCTCTCTAAGCTGGTATGATCCTCCACCTATTTCCAACTTGATCTGTTGGATATGCCAACTCTGCATATTTACCCTTCTCTCCAGGGCTTCCAATTCCTCATACAACTCAACAAAATCTATGATGTTTGTTTCCTCTTCTGTTGCAGGCTCCAGTGCTACAGTCATCTCTTGTTCAGCTCCCAGGCTAATTTTTTTTAGCAATTATGCTAAATTCTCTTCTCCTGCAATCTGCATGACTGTCTCCTGGAAACCATCTTCTAGTTCTAGACTATCCAACCAATCCTCCAACATCTTCAACTCTTTCTCCCATTTAGTGAGCAATTCATCTGAATGCTACTCTTTTTCTGTTGGGACAGACATGAGTGTCTTCTCCTTCTCCTACTTTTTGACAGTCTATGTTGGTTGTATTTCCTCTGTTGCATCATACATGGTTATCTTTAAAAGAATTTGTCTCCATGGCCTCTTTCTTGGATTCATGTTGCACCACCTCCTCATGTGTAATAGTTTTACTAGCTTCCACTGGACTATTTGGTAGGAATATTTTAATTCCTCCAATGATTAGAATGAATTTATGATCCTCCTCCACCAACTCTCCTTGATGATATTAAATCTTAGTTGAGTTCATGAGACTTTAATATATTCTCCTCTCTTCTTCCTTTCCCTCTTGACAATATATCATATCCCCAATTGATGTCATCTCATTGCCCCCGTCGAAATATGAAATTTCATTACTGTCATCCTGACAGCCTATGAGATCCTGGATTGATCTCATCTCATTGCCCACCTGGCGATTTGAAGATTCGTCTCTGCCCTCCTGGAAGTTTATGAGACTTTTATCTGATCTCACCTCCTCCTCTTCATTGAGGTTCCTCCCAATCTCTAGTTCACAGATGTGAATCACTTTCTCTTCTATGTCACTGAGGTTTTCAAATTCTCTCAGCCACCTCCTCAACTCTTGTTGCTGCTTTCTGGCCAACAACTTTTGAACAGACCACTTTAACTTCTTCTTCAGGGGCCATTCATACCTCCAGTGTACCTTTGTCTCCTTTTGCATCTTCAATGTCCGTTGTTGCATTCTTTCTCTTATCTCAATGAGCTCCTTGTCAATTTATGCTTTACTTTTCTACTTGCGGTATGCTCCTCAACCACACTTATGTCTTTTAGTAGCCATCTTTTCTGTCTTCATCCCTCTTGGATATGTACCATTTGTTGTACACATGGAAACAATATTTACAGAGCATAAATACTCTGTCTCTCTTCACCTATTGTGTACAGGAACAATTAAGCTTCTGATATCATTTGATCTTATCAGATTATCTCTTTTCACCTTCTCACCTTTGCCTACAATCTGCAGACAAAATTCAAACTCTTGATACTACTTGATGTAGTCAGCGTGTCTTCTCTTTCCTTTGCCTGTTGTCTACAAGCCAATTTAATATTTAATATCAGTTGATGATATCAAGCTATATCTGTCTCCTTTGTTTGTTGTCTGCAAACAAAATCAAGCTCTGATACCACTTCATGCAACCCCCCCTACCCTCCTGGGGGTTCTGCGACCTCCCGGTCTAGGATCTTTCAAATTTCTTATTTGAATCAGCTCTTCGGGACTTTATTAGACCCCAATCAATATACATAGGTCCCCTTTCCTTCAAAGTACAGGTTCTAGAAAATCCGCGAGCTCTGTCATGGCCCCTTTGAAGAATTAAATAACGGGTGCTAGCTCCCCTCGCTAGGTCCTTTCCTTCATATGACCTTGGGTTATGAACTCACGTAAACACATGATTGAGGAGTGACCAAAAGTGTTTTAATACCACACCACTTTTCTCCCCACAATTCACTATCAACCGCCATGTGTCCCTTTAGCAATATCGTGGTTTCGATTGCGAATCGCTCTAAATTTTTTAAAGTCCAAGCACTTTTTGGCCCCGCAATTAAGCATGACTATTGATCTTCAATCTCAGATGATACCTCTTGATCAACGACTACAATCTTTCCTCTATCTTCCTTGGTCAAGTATCAGTCAATGACCCTTTTCCTCCTTCCCCACGCACTCCCAGATCTTATGATGTATCGACGCGTTCCCTCCTCATAAATCAACGGATATGATTGATTTCTCCCTTCGGGCTTCGAGAGTTTCAACTATAAACTCTATGTTCCTCCACAGTACTTACACTCAAATTCGACGATCTGGTGACACATGTCACTGATAGATCAATGACTATGGTTCACTTCTGCTCTTCAGACTTCGCAAGTTTCAATTCTTAGTCTTCACTTTCTCTTGGGACACTTTCACCTGAAGACAATGATATCTATACGTGTTTCCCTCACAGATTGACGACTATGGTTAACTTTGGCTCTTTGGGGTTTGGGAGTTTCAACTCTCAATATTTTCTTTCTCCCGTAGTGCTTTTACCCGAAGACAACAGATTTTTTCCACACGTCCCTCTAGATCTGACGGTCCAGATTCACTTTGGCTCTTCAGGATTCTTTCACCTAAAGTTCATAGATATCTACTGTTTATCCTTTTGCGTCGAACGATTATGATTGATTTCTCCTTTCAGGCTTCAGGAGTTTCAAATCTCAACTCTTACTCCCTCTGCAGGACTTCCACTCGAAGTTGATGATCTATTGAAACGTAACTTGCTGGCAATCAATGGCCATGATCCACTCTTCAGATATTTCACTCTCTCCTGATCTACAAACTTTCGAAGTTGTATATCTTGCACCACCTGACCCTCTAGATGATGGATGGTCCCTAATCACTTTGGGACTTTGGCAAATCCTCTCTCCTGTGCACACCAAGGGTTAAGTTCTATTCACTTTACCTGGATTTGATGGATGTCGACCACTCATGCTCAGATCCAATTTATGGGATCTGTTCTTCCCCTCATTCATTTCTTCTTCATCCTAGACCCTAATCAGACTATCCTGATCTCTTCCTGCATCCCATTTGACGGTTGTTGTCTCTCCTCCTCCTGAGCTTCTCTGTTCTCCCGGACTTAGGAAAATTTCTGAGTGTTCAAAGATTTTAGTATTTGAATCTTCTCTTGTAAAACTAGTTGAAAGGGTCTCGACTCCAATTTTCCTCCTGAGCTTTGACAATGAAGCTTTTCCTCGACTCTAGCACACACTTGCGCTCTGCGTGCAAACTTACACTACTCCTCTTGAGATTTTGAATATTGGAATAAGTTCACTTCCACGTGCACTCCTTGCACTATCTCTCTTGATATTTTTCTTATTCATGTTCTAAGGTTTCAGTCCCTTTACTCAAATGGATTCTTGTGCCTTCTCGACAACTTTTTCTCAATGCACACGTGTAGAGCTTACATAGTATTCAACAACTATGTGGGTGTCTTCTTCTTGATACTCTTCCTTGAACTCAATAGAGAGTTCTCTTTGTTCATGCTTGCACTGCTCGATGCCCACCTGGAAAGGATCTACAAAAGTCTCAGTGACTTTTTCTTTGTATTCTTCTTCTGCACAGTTTCTCCTCTAAGGTATTCAACAACCTAGAGGCTTCCCTTGAGTTGTTATCACTCTGGTGCGCCCTCCTGGAACGTTCTTTTCTAAATCCACAGAGTCTGGATGCACACTCCTTGCATAGCCTAAGAACCCAAAACAATATTTCAAACTCAACAAGGATAGATAGATCTATCTTCCTAGTCAAGATGAAACCTATCATACATCTACAACATACATAAACACACACATATAACATTCATCGGATACACATAAACACACATAAAGTTCATCTGCAGGAAAAATTGATTTCTTTCTATTAAGATGAATGTCTTATTACAATAGGTGCAGGATGGACTATAACAAAGTCTCATCTCTCTCAAGCTCCCTCAAAGAACTATTCTATCTCCTATCTCCTCCTCTGAGGATTTCTAACTAACTTACAACTACCTCCTATTCAGTAACCTAATATCCAACAACCTCATTTGGGCATACAATGCATCTACATATACAAGAAGGTTCCTAGGGTTCCCTTTGACTACTTCCATTCTCGAAATAACCTAACTACCCCTTAGTTCCGTTACATTAAAGTCTAGGAGTGAAACTCACAGATCATTCGCGATCATTTGCTCCCAAGCGTTTTTATCTTCTTCAGTTTTCAATGAGTTCAAGAAATATTTGTAGGAAATGCCAGTGTTTCATATTTCAAAATGATTCAAAGGCACGCTGAGGTGCCAAGTTGTCTCTCCACATGTTTTTGCTGATGATGATCCTGCATCACAGAGTTTAATAAAATTCACTATACATATGTTTGAAAGGAATTCGTTACAGAGTTTAGAAAAATACACTTTGCATATATTCAAAAGGAAATCATTACAACGACTGATTATTTTCCACAAGGGAAATAACAGTAAAGAAAAACATAGACATAACAAATCGACTCTATATGAAGCGAGTATTCTATTTAAACATGAGTCCTAAATGGGTTCGAATATCATAAAAGAACTGAACAAGTTCTTCAACACATAAACTTCCATTGAATAATGAGTCCAGGGGTAATACCCTTCGGACCAAGTAACAAAATCGAAGAAAAATATTATCGTAACTAGGATATAACCTTAAGCATTATATAACAGAATTACACAACAAGTAAGAAGTTTGTTATGGCGAATGTCGCAAAGACATTTAGATAGAGCCGATGACTTAACATTTACCACTTCCGCAAACTAATGGCTTGGTTAAACACAACTTACAGAGAAAACAAAGAAGGTAAAGAGGTTGTTAAAACTCTTACCAATTCCATGATGACACAACCATACATAATCCAACAACTCTATGGATGTCGAACACTCATAGAATGAAATCAATCGACATTATGAAAACCTCACAAAGTAAAAAACAAAGAAAAGAAACAAAAACTATGAAGTGTGAAATGAGCCAAATGAGGGAAAGGTCAGAAGGATAAAGGCTCCAACCCAAAACCGTAACACTTGGAAAAATGAGGACCCTATGCATCTACATCATCATGACAAATGTCGATAAAATCTCATCTCGAGATGGTAACTATAGTTGGAGCATGCAAGAGCATATGAGATGTCGATTAACAATGAGAGGTTGGTGGGAATTAAATTAAGGATGTTACCAATACACGTTTAATCACCTTGTAGAACTAGAAGACAACCCCTTTTATGCCAAGTGTTATCCACTAAACAATATGATAGAGCTTATATTAGTGTATATTAAAACTCGTTTTAATATGTTGTGTTTTAAAAACCATCATCTAGTTTAAAAACCTGAAGTAATATATGTTGACAATTAAAATCATTAATGTATGACAAGAAAACGAAAAAGCCTTGGTTAACATTTATATAGAAATTTCATACACATATGTTCAAAAGCTATGTTAGCAAGGTTTTAGTAACTAGAAGAAAAGTTAGCGATAATAGGGATACACATTAAGTATCATTACAAGACCTATATATATATATATATATATATATATATATATATATTTGTAGGTTATCAATTTACCAAGTCTTATGGAATATGACTTAGGGTAACCTCAAAAAATATTGTTAAATATGGAGTTGTTCAAATCACGTTAGTATAGAATAAATATAACTTAGGTGGAAAGAAGTTATGAAGGAGGGTAAGTATAATAGATTGTTATGGTTGAATAACTGATATAAAATATTTTTTATTTATTTTTATTTTCGGAATTTAAGGTCTGTGACACATATTGTATTGGTCAAAACTTTTTTGCTGCTCCTCCATGCGCTGACGTCTCTACATAATTAAAATATAAATTACATCAACATAATAGATAAAAACATAACATTTTTTCAATAAATGAGAAATTTATTTCAAAATATGAAAACGTATTTTTTTTTCAAAAAGAACAAAAAATTAACCTTCAATGCTCCTTCAAAATAGTAAAGCATCACCCATGTTATGCACAAAAATATTATGCACCACATGCACAATGTAATTTATTTTAGGGTGGGTGCGTAGTAATTATCAATTCACCAGTGCGTCCCATTATATACAACACATTGTGAAAGCACGGTGCCTAATTAAAGTCATGTGTCTAGATACTGCGATGCATTAGTGCGTTCCATTCATTATTATGCACCGCTTAAAGTAGAAACTCATTTTACATCGTGCACCATTGATCAAGGGATCAAATTTTGCTCAATTTTCAAAGTGCTTGGAATGTGACAAAAACATTTCCATTGCGTCCGTCTCATCTTCCTGATTCCGACGATATATTTACTTTCTCAAATGGAGTCCGTATGGAGAAGATATCGTGATCTGTTCGCCAAGCCAAACATGCAAAAATTTTGGATGCTGACTGTACCTGTCCGTACAGTCCGTACAGTCCATATGGTGACGTGGCATGGTCGTACCATCAATACAATGACGTGGCAGGTGGATGATGTGGCACATTTTAATTGGTTGATGTTGGCGAGTAACGTGTTGAAACGTGTCCGGATGATGGCGAATGATATGAGGACACGTGGCCCAATCCAAGGGCACCACGTGTCCCCCTCGTTGTTTGGTTATGTGTAAAAATTTTATGGGAGTCTGCGGGGTTCGACCCCGGACCTCCCCCATTGTTAAAGCTTTAACAAATCTCCGTTAACCATTATGCCGCCACATGAACCTTGTTAGTAATATGGTTTTACTATTATTTAACATTGATATATGTTGGATGCAAAGGGGGGTCAAGCCGGGGCTTAGCCCCGACCCGAGGACACATTGTATTACATATGACCATATATATATTGGCCCGACCATTGGCGCGCATTGCATTGAATTGCAATGTATTGCAATATTACATTCTATACATATAAACTATAGTTTGCATATTATATTAACATGCGCGCGGGGTTTTGAACCATAACCTTTGGTTAAATGTGCGTGTATGTAACCCGTGGTTTGACCGGTGGATTAACCGTGCGGGAGTTACACGGTTGGTCAACGAATTAACCACTTTGCCCAGCATTCGGTCACATGCTACCATACGCCCAAGTGCCGAGGCGATTAGGGGCTGGAGGCGCCTTAACTGTCCTACGGTTTGCATCGTTGGCGTGGTTGCGCCTGGTGCCAGGTTTTTGCGCTTAAATGAGCGTGTGAGCCAGGTTTGTAAAAGGAGGGTGCGAATTGTAGAACCGGAGACAACAAGCTTGAAGAGGGAGACTTCCAGGAGGCCTAACTTCTTCATTTTTCGACCGATTGAGGTGCTGAAAGAGCCCAGACAGGGGTTTTGGGATGTTGGGAAGCTATTGGAGCAGTCGGTTTTTCAGTTTGAGCATTGTAAGAGATGTTTTTGAGCACTTTTTGAGCAATTAATAATAATGATCCATTGGAAGCTGGACCAGGAGATGTAGCCCATAAGAGGGGTGAACTCTTTTATCAATTGTTGTGCACATGTGTTTATGTTCAATGGTTATGTTGTTGTCTATGTGTATTTTGCATAAGTAATCCTTAATTTATGTGTTGCAAATTGATCTTGTTGCTTTAAACACATAACATTTCACTTGCAATAATTATTCAAGTTTTTCAAGTCTTCTTCAATTTTAGATCAAGTTGGTATCAGAGCACTAGTTTTGAAGACTGGATTGTTTGCAATTTTTGTTTCTGATGCTCACAAGGTTGAAAATCACAAGAGGAGAAGGTCAACTTGTGGAGCCAAGTTCTTATCCGACAAGGATGAAGCGGTTTCATTCACCGCAAGTTGCAGAGAGACATTCACCAAGCATGGCTCATGCAGAAGACCATGAACGTGTTCTGAATGAAGAAGAATACTTCATGCAGACTATCATACAGTTGAGGGATATGATGAAGGTCATGATGGAATGGAACATGATGTCGCAGGGTGAAGGCTCTAACCCTTCAATGCATAACGGAGGCGGTGGTGACAAGACTCCAGGCAGAGATGGAGGGAATGGTGCTTCTCCACCACCCTCTCCTCCTCCATAATCATCTTCTTCTTCTTCTTCTACAAGTTCGAAACATCTTCCAAATGGGTATGGTAAAACTCCTTCGCAAATTCCTTCATTAAAGCTTGATATAAAATTTGCGTTGCCACTTTATAATGGAGAAGTTAACGCTGAAAAGTTAGATAACTGGATACGTCAAATTGA
>JZKD02S1893479.1:0-14178 GCA_000966675.3 Picea glauca | reverse complement strand
TATTTTGCATAAGTAATCCTTAATTTATGTGTTGCAAATTGATCCTGTTGCTTTAAACACATAACATTTCACTTGCAATAATTATTCAAGTTTTTCAAGTCTTCTTCAATTTTAGGTCAACCATATCCATGTTTGTGCACTGGGACATTTCGTATAATCCATGCACCGATTGAAAAACACAATAATGTCCACGGTGCATAGATTATTGTGTACGCACCGGTGCATTCAATATAAAGGATGAAACGATTGAACAACTATATATTTTCAATGGTGCGTACATTATTATGAACTCATCGATGCATTCACTATAAATAATGCATTGTTTAATGGAAACTATATATTTTTTGATGGTGTGTCATTTATTATGAATGCACCGGTGCATTCCATATTACGACGCACTAGAGAAAATGAACTATACATTTGCGTTTCACCCTGTAAAATTTACAGGGTGCGTTGTGCGAGCCAAACGAATTGAACGCACCACACACACAAAAGAAAAATGAAAACAATGAAAATTTTACTCAATTTCATAATTTAATCCAGTAAAAATTCAATGTACAAAGAAATAAAGAATTACCGAGACATTTTCTCGTCGAGAAAGCATGGTTGGGATGTAGTGAAAAAAACCAAATTTTCCCACCGTATGGAAAAATCAGAATCCCACTAACTGAGCACTGAACATGAGCAAGGAAAGCAATGGAGGCACCGATGGTAGTGCACTTCAGGTCGACAAAGGTGGCATCGATGCATGAGATCTTCTCTGCACTGGAAATGGTAAAAATGGTTTTTTATAGCCAATTTTTTTATTTATTTACCCTTGTTCTGGTGTGCTTGAATTAAGAGCACCTATGTGCACCACTGCAAATAGTGCACCATTATTTAGAAAAAAAACCTATGACAGTGCACTAGTTTGGAATGAATCGGTGCTCTCAAGAGACAACGACGCACGATTATGCATTTTTAAAAGGAAAAATTCAATGGCGGTGAACTCGTTTGTTGTGCACCATTGCATCAGTTTATTGTGCACCGTTGCACCCTTTTAGTGTGCACTGGTGCTCGCAATCTTCTTTTATATGATGTGCACCATTGTTTTGTATTTTTTTAAATAACTCTGCAGCGATGCACCATTGTCTATTAGAATCGGTGCGTTGAGTTATGTTGGCACACCGGTGTGGTATAGACCTATAAATGCACCGTTAATTTTTTTTTTTTGTGAAAACATCCGCTTGCGCACCTTCGCTAGTGACCTCCACTAGAAACAGATTTTTTGGCCCATTTTTATAGGGGCTTCTGTAAAAAAACTCCGCTATAGGGTATTTTTCTTATAGTGTGTGTGACCTTATTTGTCAAGAGAGAGTTTATTTTCCCTGGTAGAGTAATATCCCCATCTTGGAGGTGACCTATTGTTGAGAGAGTTAGAAAAAAAGTGTGTATGGCTAGGATGAACGACTAAGGTTTATAGCTAGTTGGTTCCATTTACACAAGAGAAGTGTTATAAATATGGTTTTTTTTGTTAATGTTGTTTTATCTTATGTACATGTGTTTTTGTGTTTTATATTTTATTATGCATGGTTATATTGTTGTTATCATTATGTTATATGTTGCATTACATGGTAGTGTGCATATGCATTCATAGCAAGGCATAATTATGGTACTTCGGATACCATATTGAGGAAGTATACTTGGTAAGGTAACTAGAGTGTATAACCAATGGTATTTGAGTTATTAAAGTATTGTCTATACAAGCTAGGTATAAAAAAAATCAAATGTACAGTGTAGTCAGAGGGGGGATTGTACTAATTTGTGACTCAACATGGAGTTGGGTGCATTACATTGTTGGTATGATAGTAGGTTTTGTGCAAATTCGAGCCTCTAGGATGGATGGGAAATTATATTTTGGTATCAGAGTAGACTTAATGGAAAAATTGTGAAATTTAAAAGTACCCCATACATCCAACTATGAATAGAGGGTATTCAGTATGTTATAATTTTAATGATTATAAATCACCCAACTTTTGGCACAAGGAAAGGACATGCAAAAATATTAGCACCAAATATAAATAGGGTACCATGATAAGAACCACTAAATTTTAGGTTTTTTTAGTACATAAACAACCGATCATGAATATTTCCATTGCTCTTGTTCGGTAATTTGAACCACTCTAGGTAACATATATGTGTGTGTGTGTGCACTTTTGGGATAATAATGTATTGAAATATTTGATATATTGGATTATAGCCTACATTAGTTAAATCTAAATACACATCCCTAGATGATCTCTTTTCTATTTAACTTTTTATCCATATATCCCACCTTAAAAAAAAAAATTCTCCCTCCAAGTTTTTCTATTTTTATAAAAAAAATTGAATTTTTTTCATAATTATATAGTGATGCTACTTCTTGTGTATAGAATGTTGTGCATTTGGCAATTCTTCCTTCATGAATTTATTGCTTGATGTGTTGTTATTTTAATGTGAGAAATGGGTGTATTAGGTCAAAATTCCTCTTATGGATCGGAAAATTGTGAAGAACAATAAGGCATTATGGGTATATGAGACACAATTGTGTTTGTTATTTTTCTTTGTTTGGTAGAATAATAACAGGGAATGTTATTGTCATGCTTTAGCAATGGGGTTTTACTTGTGATGAGGAGGGGGGAAGGGGGTGCTAGTTAATATTTGGAGTCCATTAAATATATCAAAAATTTTAGTGAGTAGATTCTAGCTAGTAAAGAAAATAATCTTTGAAATTATATTCTAACCAATAAAATTATGTATATATACACAGTTTTTGTCAATTGGGTGTAGTTTGGATGGTTGTGAGGAATGATTGTTACCCTCCCCACCCGGGTTCAAATCTCATAATGACATGAATAAAATGTCATATGAGTATGTTGTAATGGCTTTGAGCCTATATGTATTGGAAAGTTGCCTTTGATTCTTAATTGAATAGCAGGGCAATTGCTATTTTCGGGGGAAAATGAAAAAAATATATATACACAGTTTTTGTGACACTATTACATTGTTAAAATTAATTCCAATGTTAATTTATTTGTTGCATAAAGTTGTGACTTGTGTAGATGTTGAGTTCTAGACCATAAGACACCATAAACACAACTACGCCCGGATGCACAAAAAACATAAGCATGATGAAAAAAATATCATATGTCCAAGTTTTACATGGTTCCATCATGAAAATGCTCACAACTTTTATACAAATGAGTGCAATGATGATAAAAATACAACATAGATGTTTTAATATTAGCTATGTAAAAATGATGCAAAACTAGACAATACATTTGTGCATGTCGTGTTTTGCATCAATTTACAACACAACAATAATGGAAACAAAATGAAAAGATCAATAATTTTTTTTTTTAGGATTGATAGGGCATATGTTATGCAAATATACCATGCTAAAGCCTTATATCATAAAAGGATTGACATGGATATATTCCTTCACCATGGAGACTGCTTGGTGTGAGAGTGGAATTCAAGTCACAGCCAGACTCAAATTTATTTCGATTGCAAATTCCATCCATCCAATGGACATGGAGGAAAGTCAACCATTGACTTCCATTATCTTTATTACATGTTTGTTGGATGGACAAAATCTACAATCAAAATAAGAATTACCCACAACCAAGATCTAAGAACTCCAAAATCCATTGCCTCCTCCTCAACTTCATAATGCTAAGTTTCCATAGGTTGGACAATTTTCATGAACAAACATCACGAGAAACATGAAAAGGATTAAGAAGGCATTGCCCCCATATAGAAAAACCCCTTCTATGTGGGTGGTGTCTCAACCCTTAAACTTGAGACCCTTCAATTTACACATAACCACCGTTGCTACTTAGATTAAGTGGCTATCTTGAATGTGACCCTCAATACCCTTGCTACGTTTTATTTCTTTTAATTATGCCCTTTAGCCATGGTTTTAATTATGGAGGACAAGCTTTAGCTAGGCTTGATAAAGAAGCACTTTAGATCTTTTAATTACTCTCTTTGCCATATCCAATATTGGGTGCGGGTTAACTTGGTTTCATTGTACTTTGAACTTGTTTTGTCCTTCCTTTTCGGAGATGGAAGGCCCTAAATTACAACACAACTCATAATTTTGGCACTATCCATGACACAATGCTCCATGACGCAGTGCTCCAACGCAGTGACGACAGTCTCATGACACAATGCTACAAGAGAAGAGTGACGATGACCTACCAAGTCGGATGATACTGTTTGTTTGATTTGCATGACTTTGTATTGACTTTTAAAGGCTGAAATTGATGTACTCGTCAATGCAAAAAAAAATTATAATTTCTGATTAGCATCACATACGATAAAAACGAGCCCCATTTCAGAGGCAGGATTGTAAATAACTGGCGGACAAACTTGAGGAATGATGTTGACTGCATAGATTTTCTTGTAATGTCTTCTCGAAGGAGTAAATGATGTCCATCATTGTATGTTATTAGTTTCCCAATCGGAGTCTTCCAATCGTAAGCTGTTCATGGTTTGAAAGTGTAGGCCAGAAGACTCCTGAATGGTTGGTCGAAGATAGCCTATAAAAAAAAAAATGTAATTAATAATCCATTTCCAAATTAACAATCAATTTAGCAACTCAACTTTCAAGATCAAAATGCTCGCCACAATATTTTGACGCGCTTTCTTTTATACGATCTCAAGTTTCAAGCTTAAAATGCCCGGCAAAAGCATCTGACGCGTTTAAAAGCTGGATTGCATTTTCATTATGTACAGGTTCTCAACTTTACGTGTCGTAAAGCTTTTGGAAAGTAGATTTGAAGAGCTGGTAAAGAATGCAGTCAGAGACAGGAAAGAAACGAGTGGATCTCTCCATATCGGTATCTATCCCGGCCTTATTCAAATGTCCTATATATTTGAAACTGTTGACGGACCCAGTGATCCTATCCACCGGAATGAGCTACAACCGAGCTTCCATTGAAAAATGGTTGAACGATGGAAACAATGTATGTCCAGTGACTCTCGAGGTTCTTCACAGCAAAGAGCTCAACCCCAATCACACTCTTTGCAGACTGATACAGCAATGGTGCGTTGGCACTAGTTGCAATGGCCTTGTCAGAATTTCGACACCTAAGGCCGTTGCAGAGCCGAGAAAAGTGCCGCAAATAGTTCAGGATATTCAAGATGCAACTCCAGATACACTTGAAGCTTTGAAGAACCTGAGAAATCTAGCGAGGGCCAGACAGAGGATAAGACAGTTTCCTATTCTTATCCATGTTTTGGATTCAGAGGCCTCGCTGATTTCTGAAATGGGTGCAGATCGTGAGGCAGTGGAAGAAGCAATCGGTGCAATTTCACTGTTCTCTGTAGATGATATATCTAACAGAAGAGTTTTCATGAGGCATTCTGTACTGACAACGCTGGAATCGGTGTTGGCAAAGTGCAATCCGGAAGCGAGAATGAACGTAACATCTATTGTGGAAAAAATGGCAAACGACAGAAATTCTACCAGAGAAATTGGAACGAAAGACGGAATCCTAGACGGACTGCTGAAGCTGTTTGACGAAAATCGTTATCCTTCAGCCATGAAGGCCAGTCCGAAGGCATTATTTCCTTTGCGTAGCGTGACTAAAAATAGAGTGAAGATCGCCAAAGCAGTTGTCGTTACTCGTTTGATTGAGCTTCTTCCTGGTGAAGACACAGACATGGCAGAGCAATCGTTGGCGATTTTGGAGGCGCTTTCCACCTTTTCAGAAGGGCGGTCTGCCATAGTGGACCATGCCCTAGCGTTACCGACTATTGTTAGAAGCTTGTTGGCCATGTCTGATACTGGAATTCACTATGCAGTTCCGAATCTATTGAGAGTCTGTCCAACTCTGCAGAAGAAAAGCTGCTAATAGAATTTGTCCAGATGGGCAATGGGCATCCTTGAGAGACTGCTTTTTCTGTTGCAGATGGACTGTTCACCGAGGACAAAGCAGAAAGCAAATGAGCTCCGTAGTTTTCTTTTTCCCATACACCAGAATAGTTCATTCAATGATTCTTATAGTCTAGAGCTATAATTAATCTTATAATACACTATTTCTTACAATAATTAATTTCTTAAAACAATATAGCTTTCAGTCTGAGATCCTTTTGTAGATGAGTTGTTTGAGGGTTTATTTCTATAAAATATTAATAGTAATATAAGTAAAATAATACTGTATGGTTTATCTATGGGCCAAATGTTTTTGCGGCTGAGCTCTGATCGGTGCCATATCTCTGGTTCTCTCAATATTTAACCAATTCCTGCGCTGTGCCTCATAAGTATTATCAATATTTATTTATTAATACTATAAAATGTAATTGCCTATTTCATTGCATGTACATAAGTCAGCTGAGCTCCCGTGCCGTATCGATATTATCCATAGTTGTTTATTTGTAGAGTGTAGATGCACATAGGTACTATAAATATGTAAAACTATTTTTCAGGTATTACATAGATATTAAGAGTTACAAATGTTTGCAATCTTAATATGATAGAAAATGAAAATAAGTTTTGTAAGTTTATGTAAAATTTGATTTCTAATAGGTTAATTCATGAAAATTAAAAGTAATTTTATTTATTTGTTATTAAAATTTACTTAAAAATATAACAAAATACTAAAAAGAAAAATTCTATATTAAATTTATTAAATAAATATTCACTAAAATGGGAGATTAGAGTATTACACATCAACAATGCTTAAGCACTCTATTGAATTAATGTAATAGATATATATAAATACAACAAGGTTGTGTCAAGATACATAAACTATTTTGATTACATAGTCTATTTGTTCACTAATCAAATATTTCAACCTCACACCATACTAGGAACTATCTAGTTGGAGAGAATCTCTCAAATCCAACAGGATCTAACCACCTCCTAAAGATTAGGAACAAAATCTTCTAGTAGAGATGAACTCTACCCAATAATGACCAATAATCATAACAATGTCAAATATGTTCACATAATACAAGTAGGAGGTACATATTCTAACGCTCTCCCTTAACAAGTTTTTGTCTTAATCTCCATCGACTAAGGTCTTCATTAACACCTTCTCTTCTACAACACATGTTCCACTATGAATCAGAGAACCTTGTGATCAACAAAGTCTATCTCTAGTCCGTGACACTTTCATATCATACCTCAAACATACAAACATCACTGAAATGTAGATTTTAACCTTGTACGATATTTTCATGCAAATAGATTTTCAATAAAAAAACATAAAAGATACAATGGAAAATTCACACATTACACAAAGATTTTTCCCCTGGAAACCCAAACCAGGAAAAGCAATATATTCTACATTCATTCATAGTGATACATTGTTTACAATACAATATACATACAGGAGCCAATGACAACCAAAACCCTAACCCAATGACTTGGATTAGTCAAAAACCCTAATTCCTTAACCAAAAATAGAAAACGATTGGAAAAAATCATGTTCCAAAAAAATGTCCAACAATGGACACAAAAATCGAGGCAACACGAAAAATGAGGCAAAAAGTGACACAGTTCTTGAGGAAAAAATTTATCGGGGGTGCAACCCCTGAACCCCACATAGGGGGGCTATCCTCGGCGCAACGTAGAAGACACTAGTACTAGTCATGTAAAGAATATAACACATACCCAACATTCTCCCACTTGTTGTTTTCATTGGATACAGGCGGTTACAAGGTTACAATCCAAGGTAGCAATGCCCATGTATCCTCTACACCAAGATAAATTCTTAGTGCTCATAAATTTTGTTAATGAATCTGCAACATTATTCAATGTGTACAGCTTCATCAACAACACTTTTTTTTCGTCAACCATGTCTCTCACAAAGTGATATTGAATATCAATATGCTTTGTCTTTGATTGATAAGTCGGGTTCTTCTTCATAAAAGTTTCACTTTGACTATCACAATCTATCCTTACAACTTGTTGTACCAACTCAATACATGAACAAAATATTTGTAACCATATTGCTTCCTTACTTGTATGATTGGTTTCCATGTATTCAAGTTTTGTAGTTGAAAGTGTCACTACATCTTGTGTTTTTCTCATCCAACCGATTGCTCCTCCAAACATGTTAAACACATACCCACTTGTAGATCTCCTAAGATCCAAATCTCTAGCCTAGTCGGCATCCACAAAGCCATGTATGTCCAACACTCTATCTAATCTTGGTCTTCCTCGATATCACAATCCCTAGCTACCAGTGCCACGATAATACCTGAAAACCCTTTTTATTGTTGTCCAATGCTCCTCTCCTGATTTTGACATATACCTGCTCAAAACTCCCACAGCATGTGCAATATTTGGTCTAGTATAGACCATTGCATACATCAAACTATTAATTTCACTTGCATATGGAACACGAGACATGTCCTCCTTATCTTCCTGTGTCTTGAGACACTGATCCGCAAATAACTTTACACCAACAGAAATAGGGACCTTGACAGGTTTACATTCCTACATATTAAACCTTTGCAATATTGTCTCGACATATTTTCTCTCATTTTAACCATAGTTTCCTCTTTTTATGATCTCTTTTAATTTCCATTCCCAAAATGAATTTTGAAGCACCTAGATCCTTCATGTCAAATTTAGAGGACAACTGAGTTTTCACATCCTGGTTAATCTCATTGTTGTTTCCTATCAACAACATTTTATCCACATACAAGACCAAATAAATGAAATGATCAACAATTAATTTAAAATACACACAGTGATCCTCTTTGCTTCTTGTGAAGCCAAGTCCCGCCATATAAGTATCAAATTTTTTATACCACATCCTTGGTGATTATTTTAAGCCATACAGGGACTTTTTCAACATCCATACCAAATCCTTCTTTCCCTACATAGTAAAGCCTTCTAGCTGCTTCATATAGATTTTTTCTTCCAGTTCCCCATGTAGGAATGTTGTCTTCGCATCCATCTGTTCTACTTCAAAATAAAATGTCACAACAACAAATAACATAAATATTATAGAAGTTAACTTGGAAACAAGAGAAAAAATCTCACCAAAATCAATGCTCTCAACCTGGAAATAACCCTTTGCTACTAACCGAGCTTTGTATTTATCCACTTTTTCCTTCTACATTCAGCTTCTTTTTAAATACTCATTTGCTTCCAATGGGATTTCTTTGATTTGGAAGCTCCACTAGATCCCAAGCCTCATTCTTATCCAAGGATGTGATTTCTTCATCCATGGCCTCTTTCCATATCTTTTCATCCTTTAAATCCATTGCCTCCCTGGCAGTTCTAGGATCACCATCAATTATAGACAAAGAAAAATTTGAATGAAAATTAGATGGAGTATACCTTTCCAGTATCCCTCTTTCTCGAACCAATCTCCTCAATACTGGAGTATAAGGATCTTATTCTTCTGATCCATGTTCTTTTGTAGAGTCTGATTCATCATCCTTTAAATCAAACTCTATTTTCTTTGGTTCTTCCTTACTTGGTAGGACTTACTATTTAACAACACCCTTCATTTATCTAAATACTACATCTTGGCTATACACAATCTTATTAGTTTATGGGTTCCAAATATTTTAACCTTTGAGACGATCTTTATACCCAATAAAGATACACTTTTCAACCTTCTTATCTAGCTTACTCTTGTTTTCCTTTGGAACATGAACATAGGCCTCATAGCCAAATACCTTGACATGTGTGAGAGAAGGCTTATTACTAGTCCATACATCTTATGGAGTCTATTAATCCATGACTGATGAGGGTTATCTATTCACCAGGTAAAATGTAGTACCCACTGCCTCTTCCCAGAATTATTTCCCTAACCCGACACCATTGTCATCCACCTTACTTTTTCCATCAACATCTTGTTCATCCTTTCTGCAACTCCATTCTGTTGAGGGGTATATGGAGTATCATTATTCCTTGCTATACCACAATTCATACAGAATTCTTCAAATTCATTCCCGCAGAATTCTCCGCCATTATCTATCCTCAACACCTTAATTATTTTCTTTGTTTGATTCTCAACAAGATCCTTAAAATAACCCTATAAAAGACTTCAAATTTATTCCCGAGGAAATATATCCAAGTATTCCTCAAGAATTCATCTATAAAGGAGACATACTACACAAATTTTCACAATGATGGAACCGACATAGGTCCAAGCACACCACTATGAACTAGCTGTAAAATTCTTTCTGACCCCATTGCACTAGAGGGTACTCTTACCCAATTATGCTTCCCATATACACAATGTTCAAAGAAATCAAAATGCAGAGATAAGTTAGACATACCTTCAACCATACCTTTACCATGTAGTAGTTGAAGACCCTTCTCTCCGGTATGCCCCGGTCTTTGATGCCACAACATAACCTTTTCTCCAGAGACTGTAGGAGTTTTTTATTCTTCAACTGCAATATTAGGAACAATGAAACTATTACACCTATCACTAAAATTTCTTCCTTGCAACTTATATAGAGTTCCAAACTGAACTCCCTTTGACAACACCATTGTTCCTCGAACCATCCTACAAGTTTTTTTTTCAAATATAGTTTCTACCCATGCATCATCCATTTTTCTTACAGAAATCAAATTTATGGCCAAACCTAGGATGTGCATAAAACCAGATAGTGTTCTAATCCTTCCATATATGATCCTCAACTTGAATTTTCCTCATCCCATGATTTTGGTTGTCATGTCATCACCTAGGAAAACATTATTTCCATTATAACTTTCATTTTCACAGAACCACTCCCTATAGGGAGTAATATTAAAGGATGAAACTGATTCAACCAACCATGCCTCATGATCTACATGTGTGCTTGAAGAAGCCAAGTACAGATCCTCTCCTTCTTCCTTGGAGGTCTTTTTTTCTATAGAAGGAGCTTCTTCAGATCCCTTCTTTTTCTAAATTTTGGATCTACACTACTTCTTGTAGTACCCTTATTTTCCACATATCTAGCATATCTTTACAAACTTTATGGGAGATTTATATCTACCCTTAGACTTATATCTCCCACTTGAGGAATTAGATCTATTTCTTTCCTAGGAGCATCCTCTTGCAAATAGTGTGTATGTGCTCTATCCTATCATGTTCTTCCATATCATCTCCTATGACAACAAGGATGAGATCACTTCATCAAACTTCAAGGAAATTCTATTACTACCTATGGCCACAACCATATTATTCCACAGTTCTTGTAAAGAGAACAATAAATTGATAGACTTATCTTCATCTAAAATTTTAATCGCAATAGATAGTAATTGACTTACCACTGAGGCATTCAAATTCTCTTCCACCGAGTCTCCATCTCTCATCCTCATGTTATATAGCTTATTTCTCAGGAAAAGTTTATTTACTAGCGAGTTAGACTGATACAACTTCCCCAACTTATCCCATAAATATTTGGCTATAGCTTCCTCTTACACATTAGTAATACTGAATCTAAGAGACACAGTTAGATTGTTCTCTTTTTAGTTCGATACAATTTTTTCCAGTCATTTGCTAAAGTTCCTGTAGGTGCAGTACCTGGATCCACTACGATCCATTAATCTCTATCCACCTACAGATCTTCCATCTTGAGCTTCCAGAAATCAACACTTTTCCCATTAAACTTCGCGATCTCCATTTTCGAACTGCTCGCCATTTATTTTTACCTGAAAAATCAATACCACAGATCTCCCACTGTAGCAAGGATTATCACAGTCATGATCTAAATCCTTGACCATAAAGGCATCCCCTTAAAGCCAATAAAGCTCTAATACCAAATGTAGATTTTAACCTTATATAATATTTTACTACAAATAGATTTTCAATAAAAGAACAGAAAATATACAATGGAAAATTCACACATTACACAGATATTTTTCCCCTGGAAACCCAAACCAGGAAAAACAACATATTCTATATTCTTTCATAGTGATACATTTTTTACAATACAATATACATATCAGAGCCAACGACATCCAAAACCCTAACCTAATGACCTATATTAGTAAATAACCCTAATTCCTTAACACGAAATAGAAAACCACTGGAAAAAACCATGTGCCAAAAAACCACCCAACAATGGGCATGTAAATTGAAGTGACATGAAAAATGAGGAAAAAAAGAGACATGCTTCTCGAGGCAAAAATATTCTCAGTGGCAGTTCCCATGAACCCCTGTTAAGGGGGTATATCACCCTCCTGCAACCCCCAAAGGGGGAGCTATTGCCCCCCCCCCCTTCAAACCCCCTACGCACATGTCAAAACGTAGAAGACACTAGAGCTAGTCGTGCAAATAATATAACACATACCCAAAAAAAACTATCAACTTCCATATAAAGGAACAACCATCTATTAGAATGCATGGGTGTTGCATCAACCGTTAGTCTAATAACAACTTCCTTCATTTGCATGGTTCATTCAACCTATTGATGAACTTTGGTTGAATGTAGAACCTCTCAGAGACTAAAACTAATAACATGGTCTACCCTAGTCTAAAATAACTCCAGTGTACAAATTACTACAATATACCAACAAACTATCCAAATTATCAAGGACACATGCCAAAAGGGGTAAGCATATGTATCGAGGTCTTAGATAAATATGCCCTTTACATGTTACATAGATATAGGTACATACATTACATACTCCACTAATGAAAACACTAAGTACACACTCTAACTTTTCAAAGACTGTCACTTAGAACATGAAATCATAGACTTGCTACAAATACAATGTGTGACTCAGGTTAACATATGGTCTTGACTATGTTATTATTCAACAAAACACACAAACTTTTACCTTCATTTGTTTGTGGTGATTTGATCTTCTTTTGTTGCCATCTTCATGGCTACCTCAACACTGCCATAAGAATTATCACTACCTTTCCTTGGACCAAGATTTCTTCACTATGAGTTTCATCCTTGAACTTGCTTCCTCCTGCCTTTTGTACATGTAGAAAAATCATTAATGTCCATATAAAAATAAATCCATCTACCATGATACATGGGTACCATTCATTGTGCTTGCTAGTTCTCTAGGAATCCTTTTGACCTACATGGTTCATCAACATGTTAGAATCCTCCTTAATCATAACTTGGTCCCAACCTTCACATACTCAAATTACTCCATCTCAGAGTCTCCCGCTTGATCGAAGATATAATTTCTTTGCGTCAACATCAAGATAGCATACGAGTACATCTCCCACCCTCGTACCTACTTAGTTGTTAATTCCACAACTTGATCCTACATCCTCTCTATGCATGAGAGGGATACACCGTAGACTATGACACTACATGTATGCTTGAATAACAAGGCTTACAACAAACCTGGGGAAATCAACTTGTGCATGGCTAGAATTTACAACATGGACCAAAAATCTCAGGTGTTAGGTAAAACCCATCACACACCCGTGCAACAGATATGCTCAATTACAACATTACAACAAAGTTGGGGAAAACAACTTACCTATGGCTAGGCTTTAAAACTTGGACCAAAACTTTGGGGTTTCATATACAACCCATTATGAACCCTTGCAACACATATGCTTAATTAAAACATTTCAACCCAAGTACAACAAATATCCAATACAACAACACAAGGTTACCTTGTAACAATCATAAGCACATTACATATGACCAATAATCATAACAAATATGATCACACATAATACAAGTAGGATTTACATATTCTAACAATATTATCATAACAACTCACATCACCATATCAATATTTATTTTTAATATTTTATTGTAAAGTAATATTTTAAATCAGATAATATGTGGATTTTCATTAAAAAAAAATAGTAATTAAAAATAAAATTAACGAAACAAATTATAACAATAAAATAATTATAATAATAATTAATTATTAAAATCAAGATAACTATTCTATTTAAAAAATATATATTTTTATTAATTTGTATATTTTTTAATATGTAAAATCGCTATGAATCAAACTCAACGAAACCAGATTAATTATTCAATTTATATTTTTTTTTCCAATAATTTAGTTTCTTGTTACACTTTGAATGAGAAGAGAGCCAGGATTCACGATATCTTCTTTCCAAAACTATGTTGATATTTAGTACAGAACAAGCCATCTTTCTCTGTAAGTATAGAACAATGTTTAACGTTTTCCAAAGTTTTATGTAACTTCATCGAATTCTGTAAAATTTAAATTTTATGAAAGAGGTAATTCTATTTTTAAATAAA
>JZKD02S1893468.1:44370-61603 GCA_000966675.3 Picea glauca | reverse complement strand
CCTGTGAAGGGTCGAAGGCCGAGGTCCAGTTGTTCTGTGTGTCCCCCCTTGAGGCACCCACCTCTTGGACGGGATCCAGCCCGTGACCCATTTCTGAGGCCGAAAATCTAAATGTTGCACTTTGACTGAGCTACCTAGTGACCAACTTTAGGACATCTACCCAGGTGGCGATTGTGGGCTGCAATTGTACCTTGATTGGATTTTTTGTGGCTATTGGGAAATATCGCCAGCTCTTTCGGGATATGCCCCCTTTACCCCTCATTATAACCAATTGTTTCATCCTTCACTAGTTTCTCTTCAGGTGACTTCAGACCCCACTGTTGAGTACTATTGGAAGGTCCAGTGCTATTTTGAGAGGAAGGACATTACGTCTTCTAGGACACGAGTATTTTCTTTCTTTTGATTCCCCCATGCGGACAAAACCCTCTTACCCACGTATATGCTTCTTTTTCATTTATTTATGATGCACATCTGATTACAGTTTCACTTTGATATATATATATTGTGTAAAACAGTCACAACAAAGGCTCTTGTTTCTATTTTTCTCTCACCACTTTTTGCACACATTTCACACAACTAGTTTGACATCATAGGGGAACTACAGAACCCCCGTCGTTCACGACGCTTGCTCAACCTTCATCCTATCTTAGGGGGAGTATCTGGTCATACCCGCTCATCGGTACCTCCTTCACACACTGCTATGAGTGCTACCATCTTAGGATCAACTTTTCTTGGTTCTACCTTACTTGGGTCCACTTCCCAAGGTCATCCATTCACTCGCTCTCCTTTGCACGGAAGTGGGGGACCCACTTCCCCTCAAGAAGGGAGCACCAACCCACCTAGTTCCCATCAAGGGTCAGGTTCACAACACACTATGGCTGGAACTAATCCTTCCACCCCACTACAGATGCCATATTTGGGCTCTCTCAACATACAGGATCTCACCAAGCTTACAAATGATCCTATATTGCATGATGCCACATGGCCTGCAATGCCAACCAAAATTCCTTCAGACATACCAAAGTTTGAAGGAAAGGCAGGGGATGACCCCGCCAACCATGTCATGACCTTTCATCTATGGTTTTCTTCCAATAGCATTATGGATGATTCCATCAGACTGCGATTATTTCAACGCACACTCACTGGCCCATCAACCAAATGGTATGTCAAAGAAAAATCAGGGTCCCACACAACCTTTGAGTCCTTGGCCAAAGCATTATTAACTTTCATCCAATTACCCATCCTCCATGACAACGGTCTAGAACTACTGTCTAACTTCAAACAAACCTAAGCCACCCACATCGCTGACCACATTCATGAGTGGCATAGGTGACGTAGTTTGTGTAAAGCAGAAACCACCAAGCAACAGTGCCTTGACCGGTTTCTTAGATCACTTGTCTCTCTCCTTGGAAAGGATGTCGCTTCCACCTTCCCTCAATCAGAAGAGGAAGCCATCAGTAAATCCCAACAGTATGATCTCATTTACGCACAATCAGGTTACTTATACATGGTACTTCCTGATCTTCCAAAACCTGTGCCATTTGGTCAAGACAAACCTGGGATGTCTCACTCAGCAAACGGACTAATAGGGGCCACCACACACCATGGTCCACAACCCCAACCACCACTGATGTATGGAACACCTCAATACCCATCGGCATATGGGGGAACTTCTTATTACCCCCCACCCCCTTATCAACAACCATACCCTGTTTCCATACCTCCACCTATTAGTGGACCACCACCAGTACCCCCCATACATCTACCTCTTCCAGCCACTAGTGGTACCCCCTCCACATCATCTTATAGTACTAGCGAAAGCGCTACACCTTCCTATGTAACTTATGGATCGGTACCACCACAAAATCCATATTTTCTGTTTCCTGGTCCTCCACAACCCCTGGCTCCCCCACATCCTCATGCGGGGGTCAATTTTGTTCAATCCTCTGCTGCTCAACAATACCAAAATTTTGAACAGTTGAACACAGCCAACCCAACTCATCCGTCGAACAATGCCAAGAAGAAAGGATGAAACAGGAATAACAACAACCCTGGTCAAGGTGGGAATCAACCCCCACAACATCAACCCACTAGGGGCAACCAGAACCAAGGGAACCCAAACCCCCAAGGGGGAAACAACAAAAAACGCCAAGGGAGAAATAATGTTAAAACAATATTCCCTTGTGCCCTTTGTGGTGAGTTCGGTCATTACACTCACCATTGCCCCCAGATCACTGATTTCAAATGGTTGAAAGACTCTGGGAGCCTTCCCCCTTCTCCTGCACAAACTGCCCCTCAATAGAAACCACAATAGTATGTGCAACAACCCCCTCCCGCCATGCTACAAAATCCTATCCCACATCAAGGTGTGATAAACACCCAATAGGACACGCAGCATCCCCCACCTTAGGTGGGCCAATACCACAATCCCAACAATCCAGCAAAGCGAACAATTCTCCTCACCAGTGAGGAAGAAATTCTTCTGCAAACACGCAATCGTTAGTATCCTACAACAACTGAGTCTGCTCCCATCTCTCCGGAGAAAAATCCTACACCAACAAGACCCCCGTTGGTAATCCCTCGCCCTTTTTCCGAACCACCATTACGCATCCCTCGCATTCCATTGTGCAGGAATGTCCACAACCCACAGGCTATGGCCGCTCATAACTACAGCTTGGTAGATGACTTAGCACAATCCCCGACTGCCATGTCAGTTTTGGAAGTCCTCCAGACTTGTCCTATGCAGCGGAAATCACTACTTTCCACCTTGGGGGCAGTCGACCCTGTAGATACTCGACTCATCACCTTTGACCTTGATAGCTGTGAACCTCGTCTTCCCGCCTTGGTCGCTATTCAAATACCAGTAAAAATACGGAACATCATCGTTCATCGGTGTATTATCAATGAAGGGGCATCTACATGCATCATGTCCAAAATAGTACGACAGAAGCTTGGTTCCCCAGAACTCATACCTTCCGCCATCACATTACGAGCTTATGAAGGACGACCATCATCTCCTGAAAGGCTCTTCCAAAATGTCCCCATGGAACTCGGGGGCAAAACTATTCTCATTGACATCGAAGTTATCGACGCTCCACTCGATTACAATATCTTGTTTGGGCGTAGCTACATGTATTCTATGAAGGCAGTAGCATCATCCGTCTTTCGGACAATCATGTTCCCCCACAATGGAAAGATTGTGACCATCGACCAAGTCTCACACTATGAGCCAAACCCCTCTACCAATCTCGATAACATTCTTCCTCTCATTCACACCAACAAAGAAGCATATCCACTCGTCGTGATGGGTCCTTGTATTTTCAAAGACCCCTCCTTATTAGGGACATACCATGGAGCACCACCGCTTCTTCTCCCTAATCAAGTCTGCGTCATCTCCTCTAATAGAACTCACATGGAGGATTCTCATCCTCCTCAGGAGGCTTCAATCATCCCTGACATCTCAATAGTCACAGAACCACTCCCACAGGAGCCTCCTGCGCACTCGTTGACCCCTACAGTCCACGAATCCCCACCCCCTCAGGGGCCTAGTCCCATTTTGGAGACAGTTCCCCAACCCCTCACTCAATTTCCCTTCTTTTACCCTCCACCTGGTATAGAATCCTTCCAGGTACCCGCAACAGTCACACTACCCAATATGGTGTTAGCCATCCTAGTGTGGTATTTACATTCACTTGAGATGGTCCCTCGCCCATCCCTTCCCCCACAGGAAGGCCTCCCCATGACGATTCCCGCCCTTACCCCCACTACCCCCATACTCCCTACCCCCCCTGCTACAGTTGGGGGCAAGAGAAAGAAGAAGGAGCCCGCAGCTCCACTTCCTCCACACATCCCACCACCTTGCGCACTATGTGAGAAAGAGGGTCACCAAACCAACAACTACCCATCACTACCGAAATTACAGAATTTGATTCCACTCAATCAAATTCCCACAACACCCATCACTACTGCTAGTCCTCCTACCACCCAACCTTCCAGTAGTAAAGTGTTGAGGACCAAATTCACGTGTGCTATTTGTTACGAGTATGGCCATTACACCCACCATTGCCCAACACTGCCACGTTTCCGATAGACATTGGCTGTTGTACGCCGAAACTTTCAGAACGACCCATGCCCAGCTACGTCCTCTTCAACAATGGTCACTGACATCCGCTATGTCACCACTTCAGTCAATGAACGTTTGAGATTCCCTTGTTCTCTCTGCAATTCATTGGCTCATTTTACATACCAATGTCCTATGATCCTCGCATATAGGAAACATCAATTGGCTCTGCGTCACCAACCTGCAGAGGCGATAATTGACATTACCTCGCCACTCGAGGATCTTCATGTAATTTATCCAGAACCTGAGGCACTCCCAATGCCTCCTTAGTTCTTAGATGACATATCTAAGGATTTACCCCGTAACCCACCCAAATCTCTTGCTCATTCCCCTACGGAGACTCTCCACCCCACCACCACGGGTACCCCTCAATACCTCAATATATGGTTTATGTCAAGTGAACCCTCACCCTCTCCTCGCCTTACCCCTTCTATTTCTTCAGTAGGGGGCAACCACACTGTCATTGAGATCACTCCTCATGATCCATTACACTCCCATCGTTTCCAATGCGACGAAGAAATATTGGAAGAGCTACAACACCCGGACTCTCCCTGGGATGCACTACATCATCGTGCACTCTTCCTTCCACAGGAAGCCCTCGTGTCTCCTAATCAAAACCCCATTTACGTGGTCGAAACCAAATATTTTATCCCATCCGGGCCTATCGATTGGTTCAATAATCCCATCCCTGCACCCGACGCTTTTGAAGAAGGTAATCTGGATAACATTTCCCCTATCATCAAAATCAACATTTCCATTAAAAATGGCATCGTCGAAGAAATCATCATTGGAGCTGCTTGCACTCCTCAGGAAATCGCCGCATATAAAACCCTCTTCCAGGAATATAGGGATATTTTCGCCTAGTCATACACAGAAATGCCTGGCCTCAATCCCTCTATTGTCGAGCATCGCATCGACACCTGGCCCGACATCACACCAGTTCGCCAGAAACAGCGACCGCTACACCCATCCAAGGTCGCGGCTATCAAAGCCGAAATTGATAAATTACGTATGACTGGATTTATTTACCCCATCTCTTACACTTCATGGGTTTCCAACCCTATACCCATCGACAAAAAATAGGGCACTATCTGCGTTTGTACAGACTTTTGCGATCTCAATAACGCATGTCCAAAAGACAACTTTCCAACGCCTTTCATCGATCAAATTATCAATGACTGCGCTGGCCATGAGGCTCTCTCCTTTATGGAAGGATTCTCTGGCTATAACCACATTCCAATCCACCCAGCCGATTAGTATAAAATCACATTCATTACCCCCTTAAATTCAAATCTATCACCGAAATTCCACCTCCTCGGAATTTACGACAACTTCAAAGTCTACAGGGAAAAGCTAACTTTCTTAGATGCTTTGTTCCTGATTATGCCATACATGCACATGGTTTCCTTCGCTTACTACATCACGACATCCCTTTTCATTGGGACGACTATGCCCAACAGTCATTTGACAATCTTAAAGTATCGCTTTCAAATGCACCGTTAATTAGTGCACCTGACTACAATCGTGACTACATCCTCTACGTATCAGCATTAGTTGTATTAGTAGCCGGCGTCCTCGTCTAGCTCGGAGATGAAAATCATGAACACGTCATTTATAACATTAGTAATAACTTCTCAGGGCCACCCTTGAAGTATAAACACAAAGATAAACTAGCTCTTTCCATTGTCCTTGTAGTCCAGAAACTGCGCCATTACATTCTGCTTCGCACCACCAAGGTCGTCGCAGATTCCAACCCGATGCAATATTTGCTCAGCCGTCGACAAGTTAACGGAAAATTCACTCGATGGATCATTATCCTTCAGGAGTACGACCTTGAGTTCTCAACACCTAAGAGTAAGAAGGCCCTCATTCTCGCCGAACTTGTAACGGCCCTCCCCTCTGAAAACACCAGTGCGCCCGTCAACACTAACTTTCCTGACGAACATCTCTTTTACATCGCTTCCAATGATCCTTGGTATGGCGACCTTCTCGTCTACCTACAAACTCAAAAGTTCGGTAACCACTTATCATGAGATGATCGTCGGCGCATTCGCCATCAGGCCCCCCACTATCTCCTCATCAGAGACATCCTATACCGGAGGGGCGTCAACACCATCCTTCGTCACTGCCTAACTATTGACAAGGCCGACAGAGTCTTAAACGAATGCCACAGCGGTGCATGTGGGGGCCATATTTTGGGTATATCCACCACTCAAAAGATTATTCGGGCTGGTCACTTTTGGTCTACCCTATTTCATGACTGCATTCATGCCATGAAATGATGTGAGCAATGTCAGCTCTATGCCAACAAAGCCCGTGCTCGCCCCGCTCTTCTTCACCCTGTCATTACTGCAGGCCCCTTTTGTAAATGGGGCATTTACTTTTTGACTTTTAATCCCCTCTAGAGCAATGGTCACAAATACATTGTTTTCGCCGTTTATTACTTCACCAAATGGGCCGAAGATATGCCCACTTTCAACAACACCACTGACACTGCAGCGCGTTTTTTCTTTAACCACGTCATATCCCATTTTGGAGTACCACTCCAACTTGTTTCCAACCACGGGAAGCACTTCGAGAATGAGATCTTCGTCGAACTCTCATCTCGGCTAGGATTCTCTCACGAGTTTGCCTCGCTATATTACCCTCAGTCAAATGGACAGGTCGAGGCAGTAAACAAAGTCCTCAATACCATGTTACAATGCACGGTTAATAAACATAAAACCAATTGGCATCATATGTTATTTTCCGCGCTATGGGCTTATCGAACGGTAGTAAAGACCGCTACAGGTTTCACGCCATTTCATTTAGTCCATGGGGTTGAGGAAACTCTTCCCATCAAGTGAAAAATTCCCATGGAGTAGCGCTTGCTGACCTTGGAGTCTCTGGATGAAGATCGTCGATCTTCCTTACAGAACAATGAGGCATCTAAAAAATGATCCAAGGCTACCTTTGATCGCCATGTCAACCTTCGATCATTTCGCGAAGGCGACCTCGTCCTGGCCTATGATATCACCCATGATACCTTTGGCCATGGCAATTTCGAATCACTTTGGCATGGCCCTTACATCATCCAACATTGCCTCACCAAAGGCGCATACATCCTAGCCTCCCCTGAAGGCCATTCGCTCAAAGAACTCGTCAATGGGTTATATCTCAAGAAATTTTATGCTTAAAAGTAGTCATGCTACTTTAGGTTATTTTATTTTCTAGCATTTTTTAATCTTTTTTTTCCTTCCCTCTCATCTAAACTATCCTTTGTGTTGTTGACATATGCTTCCTCCACCATGTTACCACATTGGTTACGCTGACGGCACTAGCCGTTGGACACAAAATCTCGCTTCGGTTGCTTGGGCTCTCTACACACCCTCACATGAAATGCTACATTCAAGAGGCATATGTTTGGGACCAGCAACCAACAACCAAGCTGAATACACTGCGGTCATTGGCCTCCTGGCCGATGCCCAACGTGATAATATTCGTCACCTTAGCGTTTTCCTCGAATCTCAACTAGTCGTTCTCCAGCTCAATAATGTTTACTGTGTACGCGATCTGTGCCTCTTTCGCAAATACCTGCAGGTTAGATTATTATCTCGAAATTTTGATTCCATTACATTTACACATATTCCAAGATAATTGAATCAAACAACAGATGAAATAGCTAACACGGTGTTAGATTGGCATATATCACATCAAGCTACACATACATAAAACATCTCATACATCCTGTCACAGCATATACATAGAATAGACATCATCATCATAAAAAAAAACATACATGTGGGTAACATCAAGATCTCACAATATGTATACTCATATATATATATAAAATGCCTATCAGTCCATCCGAATGTTTACATACAAAAATACATATGCCCATAGGCCAGTACCACACCTCGGTACAAAAATCGGCTCACCAGCCTAGATACAATCAAAAAGGTATACATCATACATCAGGATGCCTCTATCGTACCCCCACCTTCTCCTCCCTCAGGAGGAGGTGGTGGCCCACCCCCACCTGCCCCAGGCGGTGGTGGAGGACCACCCATAGGACCCTCATGCCCCGGCGGCAGGCGTCCACTAGTCATGGCGGCAAGCACAATTTCTCGTCGCACTATAGACCACCATGGTGGCGGTACTCCTATACACTGCTCCAGGAACCCCTCGTCCTGGATGCGTATCCACATGCCCTCGGGCATGTTCTGTAACACCGTCTCTAGACGACGACGTATATCATCAAAATCAACTCTGACCATCATCGGAGGAGCGTGTGATGGTCCCGCACCAAGGTCATCAAACCGACGCCTCCTCGCTGCCCTCTCGGGCTCTACTGGTCGCCTCGCGGCCTCATCCCACCGACGTCTCTCTCCACACGACAGTCTCTCCGGCTCTTACTGAACTGACACTCTCTACAACTCCACCTTGCTCCCGCGAGGTGCCACATCTACACATGCAACAAACAACAAACAAAAGATCGTATCAGCATCTATATCACATACAAATGAACTGATATCTCAAACGATAACATAAATAAAAAACATACACAATACTCAACATACCTCGATGGTCAAAAACCTCCCCAGGAGGCAGCACCATGTCTGGGTCCCCCCGAAAGTCAACCCCAGCATAGGGGTACCGAAGTATCACCTGCGGCATCTGCCGCCATATCTGTGCCGCCTGAGCTGAAAAATAATGGCCACCTTCGCCACCACCGTGGCGAACCAAAAATGTAGACCACCACCTCAATCGCGGCTCTCGTACCCCAAGCGCCTCTAGTAGAACCCTTGGGCGCAACATCGACACCATCTCCAAAAACTAGGCTACTAGGATCGAGCCAAAAGAAAACTCTCCTGTACCTGTGGACCAACAATGGTCCAACTGCGCGATCATTCATGCATGCAGCGTCAGCCCCCATGCGAACCGCTCACGGCCCACCACCACCCTCTCCAGCACCAACAGCTAGCCACCACTAATCTGTTGGGTCGCAAGTGACCCGTAGACACGAAAAATAATCGCCGCTATACAACGATGTGCTAAGGCATCAATAGCACTGATGCTCACCACCGTCCCTGACATAAATTATGGGCCTGAGCAGTATCACATGCCAATCGTGGCAAGGGATATATCCCTCGGTAGCACAGGCTCTGCCAGTAGAGGTGTTCCCCGGAAGGGGAGCCCAGTAAAAAAATATACATCCTCCACTGTAGTGAAGGGGATCTTCTCTCCTCGCACGAGGAAGCAGTGCAGCTCCGGACTCCACATCTAGAGCAGGAATTGTAGTAAGTACTCATGTGCCCGTACCAATGGGCACTCAAAAAATTTTAGCAACCCACAGGTTGCTAAAGTCACTCGCACCTCAGGCCCCGCATTGGCCATATCATCTTGCAACTGGGCCTAGTCTCTCTCACGCCACCGCACAGCCATCATCACTGCTGGCCACCTGCACATAAAAAGAGTCTTATGTCATCTCAACTACCCATCAACGACATCAAACAGACTCATTTTTTACCCTTAAAACCTTGCCTCAAAGACGCAGTTTTTTCACCCACATGCGCGCACATATGCACACCTGTTCACTGCACAGGCACACTCCTGAGCACACCTGTTCATCATACAGCCGTGCACAAGAGCGTGCCTGTCCAACTCATAGGCGCACACTGGTGCGTGCCTGTTCAACTCACAGGCATGCACTAGTGCACACTTGTTCACCTCACAGGCATGCTCCTAGGGCGCGCCTTAAATTCCTTCTATCGCGCCCTCATGCGCGTGTATTCGGTGGATAGGCGCGCACCTATGTGCACCTTCCATTGGATCGCCCGCACATGTGCGCCCACACCCCATACAAAATCCCCTAATTACGCCTGTACGACCCCACGTACCTACCCTGCCTAAAAATTGAAAACCTATTTCTATGCAGGATGATTAGACCACTAACCTAAAACTCGCAGAACATTGATCGGCCACCTCGTCCTCCCTAAAACTCCAAATCTCATCTGAAATATGCTCGTCCAGTCACTATTGCAGCAGGTACAAATGAGGTGGCAATGTGGGCCCTACAACTATATATAGGCATTTTTCCAAACTTCCACTCACCATTTCGGGAGCCCAAGGTGTCCATTTTTCAAACCGTCTTCAGCCACGGGATCAGCATCCTGCCACCTACATCACAACTGTCCCTGGGTCACTTTTCATCCTGAGCCCCCGGGGCACCTTTTTTTCATATCATGGTCAGGTACGCACGCGCATTGTCACATTTATCTAATACATGCTCATATCCTTGATTCTCTTCAGATATGGTTCACTTTGGGTATTTGGTTGTTCTGTGTGAAGGTACTTGATCATCCTCCCTCAACATCATTCCTTCAGGTATATACTCAGCACTGGCATGTAGTCTCTCCCACTGTATTTCATTTACATTTCCAGTCACACCCTTTGATATTTGCCTTTAGGATACCCATTCCTGGCTCTGCAGTACTCACACCTCCATTTGCATCTTCGATACTGTTACCCGGTAGCTTTCTTACCCACATGAGTTGTCCCATTCCTATCACCTTTTGGTACTTTTGACACTCATGTTGTTCTTCATTTCCCTTTAGGGATGGGAGTCCCGATAGTTTGTCATCATGTTGCGAATCAACCACATACTTCTTCTCCTCATTTTGCTAGCTTCCCATATGGACTCCCAGATCATCTCTTTATGGTTCTATTCTTTTTACCTGCACCTCCGTAGGATCATGAACCCTCCATTTCATCCACCATCAGTTTGCCCATTTGCGAACCTATCTTCATTTCGCCTACCTCATACAGAAACTCACCAATGGGGCCCCCACCCTTCATCATTTTTCCAAGAAATTTCTGCCCTCCCTGGGGCACTCATTTCACACTGGGGCACCCGTTTCTATATTTGTACATTTTTCTGCAAATTTTTTCATTATTTATTGTAAAAACACCTTTATTTTCTGTCATTTCCTTTTGTCATCACCGTTGGCGACTTGCTTCCTTTTTTGGCCACGTGCAACCCATGTCACCCTTGGTTGGAGAATTGCTTCTCATTTACCCTTGCCGGATTCGTCCATATCTTCAGAGTACTTCACAGGTCACTTGGCTCTACCCTCTGAATTTGTTCCCCTTGTCCCGCCTCTGGCACAAATTATCCTCGGTCTTGGCATCCCCCTGACACTCGACCTTATCACACGGTTGCGGCCACTCATTATATCATACACCCTCCAACCAAGGGCCATCTTCAGTCTTCCCACTTTTTGACTTCGTCCATGTACCTTTGCCACTTCCTCGGCTCAGTAGATTCTATGAAGCCCTTTGCTTCTGGGAGTCGCGTCCCCCTTTTTTCGACAGCAACACACTTTTTCCAGAAGGGTGACAGTATCTTGATTCTCATTCTCATTTTAATGAGACATCTCAGATGGCACAGGGTGAAACACCATTGCTCCCTGTTGTCATTGGCCCCCATAACATTCGACGCCAACACTTTCTCATGTTATGGTGGGTCTTACTTTGCGACTATTGCAGTTCTTTTTATCATTTTCTGAAGACCTCTGAACTTGGTAGGGCCATCAATGCCCACATCATCATCGCTGCTTATTACCACGATCATTGCCTATTGTTCAGAGTATATTCCTTTGCAGACTTGTCTTCTGCCTTTATTATTACCGCCCCCGAGGGCGCTGCATTTATCTACACCAACACTTCCGTCATCTTTTGTCAGAGTTACATAACACGAGCATGGGGCATGCCCGCCTCGTTTGTACATAGTTGTATATTGTTATGCACCTTATGGAAGGTCAGGTTCTACCAGTTCCTTTCTTCTCCAAAGGATTGCTCTACACGGTCCCACTCTTGCTCTTTCTTACAACACCATTCTCAGTAGAAGAAACATTGATGGATTTCAGCTATACGTATGCTCCTAACCTCATCCATCATGGGGCATCTGTTATCACTGAAATTTCGTCCACACATGGCGACAAGAACTCAGCATCGTCACACAGTAATGAAGTCATTCATGGCACTGAATTAGTTTCACAGCATTGCAAAAGGGTCAAAAACTATAAAAAGTAACCAAAAATTGAAGGGCGCTTTACAGAAGTTGGGTGCACGCGCATATGCGTGGAACAAAAACGTACAATGCATGCACGCGTGCACGATGCGTGGTTGTTGTCGCAAAAACCCACGCACCTGCTAAATGACGCATTTATGGAATTGGTCGGCCTCCCAACCACTTATGGATCAGCTCCCAAGCCGATTTGACTCCCAAATCTGAGCTGAATCCGCATGGTAGGCTGTTCAAAGACCTAATTAAACCCTAAAGAGACCCTTTTCACACCTCAAAGGAGTTACATAATCACCCAATACAATGGTATAAAAATCCATGAAGAAACATCATTTGCTCAAGGAATTTCATGTAATGTTATGCTGCTTAGATTTTTTTAAGGACTCACTCCTTGGCAATAACACATTAGCACCATTTCATTGAGCTATCCACCTCTACATTGAGTGGATGTGCTAGGATTTCTTTCACCATCATTCTCATTTTCTTATTGTAAGGAGATAAAGTTTGTGAGGGCCTCAAGAGCCTTCCATTGGAGAAAGAAGGGACTCATAGTCCCCTTTATTCATTGTGCTTTGATTTCATCAATTGATCAGCCTAAAAACATTGGTGATATTGGTCTTTTTGTGTTTGTTATTTCTTTATCCATATGCTCATAATTTTAGTTTATATTAGTTTAATTCTATATTATAGTTTTGTTTTTCTTTTTCTAACCCTTTCCTTTACAACTGTCATGCTCAGCAAGACCCAACTGGGCATGTAAGCACCCTTTTATTTTCTCACCAAGTGACGAATTGGGTGCAAACACATGGCTCCCAATGCAATGGGTGATTCATCAACATGCACATGAAACTCTTTAGTCCAATCTGGGAAAACCAAAATGGGTGCAGTAACCATCTTTTGTTTCAGTGTGTCGAAGCTCTGCTGGCATTCATCTGTCCAACCAAACTGGCAGTACTTCTTCAACAACTTCTCCATCGATGTTGTAATTTGGGCATAGCCTTTAATGAATTTCCTGTAATAGCCAATGTGTCCTAGCATATTGCACAGTTGTTTAACTGAAATCAAAGGTGGAAAATCAACTATAATTGTAATTTTAGATGGATCAACCAACAATCCCTGCTTGCATACAATATGGCCTAATAACACTCCAAATGGTGAAAATAATATGCACTTCTTCAGATTTAAAGCAATTTGACACTGCCTGCACTTATCCAACATTAGTATTAGGCATTCAATATGGTTTTTCAACAAACTAAACATGATCCAGTCATCAAAATATGCTTCTAAACATTTATGCAAAAATTCTTTAAATGCTTCAACCACCACCCTGGAGAAGATGGTTGGGGCATTCTTTAGTCCAAATGGCATCATTGTATATTGGTAATATCCCCATTCTGTTGCAAATGTGGTCTTGTGGTGATCCTCCTTGGCAATTTGGATCTGATGATATCCTGAGAATCCATCTGTAAAAGAATACACCTCCTGGCATCCCACATTATCTAGCACTTTGTCAGTAAATGGTGTAGGAAAGGGGTCATGCAGGCAAGCATCCTTCAACTTCTTGAGATCTATGAAAATATTTATTTCTCATGTCTTCTTATATTGCACAACCATAGGACTAATGCATTCAGACTCTTCAATAGGTTTGATAATGCCTTCTTCCAGCGTTCTGTAGAGCTCAATCTTCACTTTTTCCTTTTATTTCAGGTTCAATCTATAGGGTATTTGCTTGACTAGATTCGCATAGGGTTTCAAAGGTATCCTCATATCTCCCATAGGTCCTTTGATTCCCTTCATATCAGTGAACTTGGTTGGAAACAAGTCATAATATTCATGCAACAACTCTATAATCTTGTCAATGGTAGCAACATCCCAATAATCTCCGACATTGGCAAGCTTCGATGTTTCCTATGTCCTAATGTTGACTTTTGTAATCTTGATTGGCTAACCAATAAATGGTAGCTCAACTCCTGGTCCTTTCACATATATTTTTCCTTCTATCTCAGGGATGTTGACCTTGGATCATCATCATCATTTGCATTAATGTTGTAACAACCCTGGAGTTTCTGGAGAGGCGCAGTCCACTCATCCTCTTCTTGTTACAAAGGGAAGCTAGATTCTTCTTCAAATACTTTCTGACTCATAATATGTAATGCTTGGTATACTGAAGGGTATTCACTCTCAAATATAAAGGTGGTGATAAAATTCTAAATCATACCTTCCCAATCTGCAGTGACAAGGCACAACTCCACTTGAAGGTACCAGTTGATAGGTTTGGTGTCCAATGTGTTGATGAATTTTTGCACCCATTTCTCTTGTGGAATATCACTCCGGTATTCTTCACACTTCACACATGGTCGTTTGGGAAATGTCAACATGCGTACCTCACTTCACAACTTTCTACTTGGGCTGAGAACCATGTTGTCATCAAGGTTCAACATTGTACACAGCCTATAATATTGCTTTTGTGCATCCCCCACCATCTCACTGGTGTAGATTTCAGGGCCTCATCCATTGCCAACAATCTCTGTTTCATTGGTAAACTTTCTTCAAATTCCAACAAGAAGGTCTCTAATGGATTCAAACCATCAAAGGTGGGTAAGTTGCTCACTGTTGTACTAATCCAACGAACTTCTCTAGTCAGCCTGGCACACCTTCTTGTGGATACTTCATACATCTGATTTTTCCAATTTTCCAGTGCTTCTTCTAAATATGATGAGCATGCACTGTCACTTCGCCAGCTAAGATTCCCATCAGCTGTAGGATTAATGTAATCATGTTGTTTGGCTGTCAGTTTGTATATATTCTCCAATTCATATTCATGGTCTTCTTCTCTGATGGGTTCTATGTATCTCTAAACTTCATTTGGATCTAAAGGTGCAATAACCCTTAGGCCGTCTCTTTCAAATGTCATATGTCTCTTCTTCAAATCAACAATAGTAGATTTTTCGAATGCCCAATAAGTTCCTAACAGCGCCGGGTAATCTCAGTTGTCGTCAACAATTTCAATAACCTCAAAATCTGTAGAGGTTCTCACTCCGTTAATGTCCATAGGGACATGCTCTAGTCATCCAAATGGGCTAACATCTTGTTGATTATCCATATTAAGCCTTATAGGGGAATATACTAATTTCAGTTTTCCCATCAGTGCCCAAGTTTTCTTTGTCATGACATTAACCTCCGACCCTATGTCGAGAACCACATAGTCTATGTCATACTCTCCTATTTGAGCATTCAAATGCAATTCTTTGTTTGTCCTTCTCCTTTTCCCAATTTGGTGTACTTCCCTATTCAGAAAGGGGTCTATCTTTCCCAGCTCATATTGCTTGATTAAATTATGAAGTTCCCTTACAACATTTTCATCTTGGATTAGCTTAATATAAGTATATAGAAATTCCATGAGCTTTCTTGCCTCTTTTCCCTCTCTCGGCGAAGAAGACTGATCGAATACCGGTGGCATTCCATATTCTCTTACTTCTAGCCATGTTCTTGATGATGAGCCTTGATCTCTTCTAAATTCTTTCCTTACATCTTCAAATGTTCGTCTTTCTTTCTTGGCATCAAAAGTTTGAGTCTTCTCCACAACTTTTCTGACTCCCGAGTCTTATGTAGTCTTTCCCTAGGTCACTCTATCTTCTCCTGTAATAGTTCCTCCTCAAGTAATAACATCGACTCTAGGGTCTGCTCCATGAGGTTCAGCATATATCAACTGCACTTGCAGGTTCTTTTGAGTTCCTCGTCTTTCTTGAAGCTTAGCCAGCAGCATATGGAAATCTTCTATAACATGCTCAAAAGAATTCCAATAACTTCAAGTAGTACAAGGGTTCTGACAATCCCTTGCTAGATGTCCTGGCTACATGCATTTATAACAAATCATCTATCCTTGTCCTAGGCCCATTCCTCCTCCTCGCCCTCATCCTATGTATCCACCGCGAGGATTGAAGTTTCCTCTTCCCGGGGAGTTCTAATGCGTAGTGTTTCCTTCTTGTTGTACTTCACCTTGGATCTTGTATACATCTCTTGACCTTTCATGCATGAGGTAATAGGCCCTACAGTCTCTATCATCATGCCCTACTGACTTATAGAAGATCCAATATAGGTTTGCAGGTGTCTGAACATACTTCTGCATGTAATAACACTCACTAGGGTGATGTTGGTTTTTACATACTTCACACCAGGGCAATGTGACTTGCTTCAAGGGGATCAGATCTCCTGAAGCCAAATATTCCTGAAATGCAGGGAAATGTTTCTTATCATGGCCCTCTAATCTGCATATGACACACCAGATGTCTTCTCTTTTGTCCTTTCCCTTATCCTTTTTATGTCTTTGACCTGTAAAGACAAACTAGTTAGTTGGCTCAAGATCTAGTTCATACCTGAGCTATATTCTCCCATAGGGGTTGATTCAAGCTTCATGGCGATCTCCAGTGCCTCAAACTAAGAAGCAATTTTCTGTTGCATCAAAGGAAATCTGATGTGTAGTAATAGTGGAATGATGAACCATTCTTTGTTCTGTTCATCTGGGATCTTAAAAGTTAATCATCCTGTTAAGGTCTTGAATCTTTGATCGAATTCCTAGACAGGTTCCACAACCTTCTATTTGATCTCCTTCAGTTCTGTAATAAATTGTGACTCCGATTTGGGTTTCTTGAATTCTGCAATCAACGCGTTCTTGATCTCATTCAATGGTTGGGGTTGTGCAAGTCCTTGGACAAGCTTCATGTAGCAGCTTAGTGCATGATCTCTAAGAGTAGTGTTGAACTGGGTTCTTTTGATGGCCTCATTATTGACATTATTAATATTCCAGAAAGCCTCACAAAGGAACGAGTGTTGATCTGGGTCTTTAGATCCATCCCCTCTAAAGATAGGGAACCTCATCTCATCCTCCATAGAGTTACCTGGGTTTCCTATCTGAGTAGATGTTGAACTGCTGATAGTAACACTCTAATGACTCTGATGACTTTGATTGCCTAGTGTTGTTGAAACACCGGGAGGGTTAATGATACTTACTTCAATAGTCTGTGCAGTTCCTAAGTTTTCTGGCTCGT
>JZKD02S1893468.1:26585-43291 GCA_000966675.3 Picea glauca | reverse complement strand
CCCTTTCGGCAACACCTGCGAAGTATATAAAGTCTCACCCAAAGTATATATGGGGGTGTTGCAGGAAAGATATGTCTACAACCAGGGGAATATCAAGTGGATCTTGATGCAATACAACACAATATACCTAGCTCACTTATCAGTAAAATCTACTCCACATTCTATAGATATGATCTCATACAATAATGAAATAAAAATATATTGAAGACAAATATAAAGCATCAATCATACACACATAACAACAAGTATACATGGTTCACCCTCTCTCTAGGGCTACATCCAGAAAATTATGCTTATGATATATTAAGGTAAAGCTTACAGTTCTTGTTTGCACTCTCTGCTAGCAGATCTTCTTCTTCTTCTTCTCTCTTTCTCTCCCCCTCTTGCACACCCAGTTGCAGGACTTGATCTTCACACCCAACTGAAGATATTACAATTCCATAAGGCTCTTACTCTTAGGCCTTCTCTCACTCACAATACAATATTCTCTCAATGAACAACAATCAATAACAATGCTCAACAACAATACCAACTTCTGCCAACCCAACCCAGTTCCTCTTGACCTTGATTTATACATTACAATTCTTCATCGACATCCTTAGGCTGAAACCTAGGTGAAAAAACCCTAAATACCAAAACCCTAGGTGTCTAAAACCCTAGGTCCACTTGGCCCTCTTTTCTCGGGCTTCGCTGGCCTATCTTTCCTTTCTTCCTACGTGGTGCTAGTGGTGGGTTTTTCCCCTTTCTGAGCTATTCTCAATCCATATACCTTGCTTATCTGTCATCCTTGATATCCTCATACAACGAATAGCTTTCTTTGGCTTCGCTACTTCTTTTCTGCTCTTTTGCTTACTTCGACCCAATAACAGTCACTGTGTCTCCCAAAACGTTCGCATTTTACCTCTTCTTTCTTGATCTTCGCTTGATTTCATACCCAAGGGCCAACAAGAATCTGATGGCCGAAATACATTACCAATATTCACCAACGTATGAAGTGAGTGAGCCCAGGGACCTGAGCTTGGGAGGTGACATATGCAAAATAACAATTGTCTCACCGAGGTGGGCATACCCATGCTCAGAATGAAATCAAATCATGGCTGCCAATCAAATACACTGCAGATCCATGACATATAACTATATAAAGTGTAGCCATGAGAAATACACAATGGATATACATATCGAAATCAAAAAGATATACATGTATATGATCCATCTTCAAGAAGCTAATGATGCCTGATTCCTAGATATGAGGCCTGCAGAGCTCAAGAAACAACTTCAAAATATTCATAAATCGGGTAGGAGTGTAATATGAGTGTACAACTTCACTATCCAGAGGTATTCAATGACTCGTCGGGGAACAGACTAGAGGATATTGATGATTAGGCTGAGGGATTCATTGATTTCGAACAAAGATTTGATTGGGATTTTTGGGATGGCTGGGCATGAGGTCAAGAGACAAAATGCAGAACGACTGACTCAATCTTGGTAAAAACTTCCCTTGGATAATAGCATGCCAGCTGATGAGACACGGGAAGCTTGGTATTGACATAAGTTCATGATGTAGGAGGCAACACAAACTCTCCATATGTTTGGAAGAATATCCAAATGGAAAAGGACACAACTCTATGTAGCAAGAACAACTTCCTAAGGTCACATTAAATCCCAGAGCTTGATGAAAAGATGGAAGTATGTGCTTTGTCCAAGGGCGACTCATGTGCTTCCAAAAAGAAAATACTTTTCCCTTCCTCTTTTTGGGGTATATTTGATTTTTTTTGTCCTTTTCAATAATTTTTAGGAAGTTTTGAAAAAGAATAAAAGAATGATACGTTACAAAGGGGGAATGATTGTCGCAAACATACTAGTTCCAAGCACAAGGAACACACTAATTCTCAGAGCAAGGAGACATATGTAGGAAAATGACACTCGAGAAAATCCCTCCATGGGTTAAGGTGTCAAGACACAGAGGAAAAAGTGCTACAAGGCTTGCATATAAGGCATGCTTCAGATGGTTCAGTTGAGGGAAACATGGAGACGGCATTAGGACAAAAATGTAGGAATGAAAATGTGATTAACAAGACCCAATGATAACGTCCTTCGATGTAATTTTAATGAGCCTAGAGAAGGTAAGCTTGACAAATTTTCATTTTTAGGGTGCCTGAAAAAATGTAAAAGAAGACTCCACTAGGGTACCTTTTTCGAAGGTAGTCTAGTCGGTTTGAAAAATGGGTAAACTAGCACTGAAAAGACTTCTATTCAAAATCTTCTTAATGAGTGTGACAAAGACAAGATCACTAGACAATATTTTCACTTTTAAGGAGTCTGAAAAGAGCTTAACTAGGACTCCGTATGGGATGTTCTTCTGGACCATTTTAATGAGTGTGAAGGAACAAGGTCACTCGATGATCTTTTCAATTTTATTGAGTCTGAAAAGAGCTTAACTATGGAATCTGTGGGGGTTCGTTTTTCATAAATTTAGTCCCTCAGGTTCGAAAAAGGGTTAAAATCATACCTGAGAATACTCTTCTAGAGAATCAAAGCTCCTAGAGTATACCATTGTTCGTACATCTGGACCGAAAAAGGGGTAAACTACCGCTGGAAAAACGTGCCTTCAAATTTCAGTTTAGCGAGCGTGAAGGGAAACAAGATCGCTCGACAATCTTTTCATGTTTAGAGGGTCTGAAAAGGGCTTAAAAGAAGACCTGTCACTATTTGGGAGTTCCGAGGGTGGGGTCAAGAGTAATGATGAATCAAGTAGATGAGTCTCAAACTCATAATCAAGATAATACTAACAAGGAATCCCAAGCCTATAGTCATTAACGATGGCATGGACACCAAAAATGCAACCAGGATCTACCTAGGGCATCCATGTGAAGGTAGGCTCTACCACTCAGTTGTGACACTTCTAAAGCATTAATGATGATTATGTGTCACAATTTGGTGGGGTCAATCCTATGGAAAAGAGAAAAAGACAACGAGATACAAAATGTGGAGGTAGAATCCTAACTTAAATGCAACAAGTTGAAAAAATGACTTTTTACCAAAGGACCTTTAAAAAGACCCAAATATCCAAAAAACTTCCCAATACCCATAGTGATGCTTATCGTAACATTCCATAAGAAACACTTGAACCATACTAAATGATTTTCAGGCTAAAAAAAATGACAAAAGGGGCCAAAAAGTCTATAAATAGAAGATGGCAACTCATTATCACCATTTTTAATTGAAAATTTGACTAAGAAGCGAAAAACACCCCTTTGTCAAAAGAGTTGATTCTGGGAGCTTCAGTGGACGAAACGAACTTCTGCTTGGACCAAGTAAGTACATACTAGCCCCTCTTCGATTTCAATTCTTCGTTTGTGCATTTATTTTTTGTTTTTTTGGGGGATGTTGACCTTTAAAAAGGTCAGCCCTACGTATACGCGGGTTGTCCTATGACAACCAGCATATGACCGCATGCAGAGAAAAGACTGCATGCGGGCTTACACTACTATGTATATTACAGCACACATATACCCTCCAACATGTGGAAAAAATTAAAATATGCAAGAGTTAATCCCCCATGAACTTGTCAATTGCAGGATGTATGTTCATTAGAGAGAGAGGGAGCATGAGGACATTTATATTTTTCTTGAAGAGGACCCTGATGATACCACCGCATTGGCTCAATGTGGATTGCTGAAATTCTTCCAGTGTCCATTTATGTGGGCACAACCAAGGCTGCTGAACGGCTTGGTAAATTATTGGAATCCTGAGGCAGAGGTGTTCATACTTGAGGGGCAGTTGTTGAATCCAATGACTGAAGATATCTACTTTTTGACTGACCTCTCAAGGAGAGGGGAACCACTCAACTTTCATACTTTTTCCTCTAGGCCTCACAACATAACGGAGTTGATTGAACTCCATTGTGAAGATGACATAGACAAAGTGGGTAATCAGGTGTCGATAAACAAGATTTCTAACCTATCATTGAAAGTGATAGTTCTACTTACTGGGCGGATCATGAGATCCACGTCTTTGCATTAGGATTTTCGGGCACACATGAATTGTGCGGTTCAGTGATTAAATGCACAAATTTTCGACTGGAGCACCACCCTACTAGATTCCATGAAGAGGAAACTGACAGAGTGTCGTATGTGGAGTCATAGAAACTTTGGGTTCAGGACTATTCTTTTTTCTTTCTTCTTCAAGAGGGTCCCCAATCTCATTCCTAGAGAGATGATACGAGGGCATGAGGCCTCTCTCCCAGCTCTATGCAGGTGGGCGGCGTTGTTTCCGTGATAGGGGGGAGGGAGGACCATTGAGGCCTTTAACGAAAAGTTTTTTTCCTGGTGGGCATGATAGATTCCAACCATAGAGGAATACCCCTATGTCGGGATCATCTTTTCTAGAGATCTTGACATGCTTGTACCTCCCAGAGAGGAGCGAGGAGAGATGGGTAAGTTTGGTTTTTTTAATTTATTTAATTTTTATTTTGTTTTGTATATATCATTTTTTTTTGTGTATACCAGAGTATTTGGAACTTAAGTATCTGTTATGTGCATATGTAGGGCCAGTGCATCCGGTAGACTTCATGAGGACCAGGCAACATCCTCGACTAGAGGTGGGACCTGTTGTAGTCAACGGACCAACAATAGCAGGGGGACCTCCATCCAGAGAGGCTGAGATATTTTTTATACGGGTGGAGTGGAACCTCACTGCGCTTACTTGTACATTTCCTATGGTAGAGATTGAGGATCTCCCATTCTCGATGCAGACTCACATTGTTGGGATACCACAGACTTGGGTCCATCTCTTTCGGCATTTGCCCAACATCGTTGTTCACTATGGCAGGGCCAACATGCCCCTCCCTTAGCTAGGCTAGACTTCTTATGTGGCGAGGGCACCTTTTGTATATTTTTGAGGAAATAAGCCCCGTGACTCTTTACTGGCCACATATTTTTTGAGGTGCTCATGCCCACCTATGTACTCTGATACTTTGCAATATATATATGCGTATTTACATATTTTTTTGTTTTATGGATTACATTTATTTACAAATGTATTCACATGTGTGTGTGTGATTTTCTTACATGTGTGCAATATGCCAATCTAATATATGATTATCTAGAGTATCTATAAATTGATTCAATATACTTGGAACATGAATATACATAATGTAATCAAAGCTTCAATCTAAGAGATGTACCATAAGGAACCGTCGATGTAGAGTAGGATCGTAAACACAGTAGATCCCATTTAACTGAGACACAACCAACTGAGAGTCTAAATAGACCCGGAGGTGAGAGATACCAAGTGACAAAGAATCACAAAGGAACTCAAGAACTGCGTTTTATTTGGTGACACTGTTTGTGGTGTCACCTAAACAGATACCTCTTGAAGATAGCAACTGGCCTTGAGGTGTGAAAATCACCCAAGATGCGAAAGCAAGCCTCCGAGTGTGTCGAATAGCACCATCCATGAACCCAATGAACACCTCTGATTCACTTGACATCTGCCACAATGAAAAATATGACATAAAAAATGACATGTCCATAAAACCAAAAAAACAAAAATTAAAAAAAAAAAATGTCCAAGAACTATGCATATGTACAAGAAGTCACCCAAGGCAACCTAGCTACAAGTAATACTTCTTGAGGTAGAGCCCATTTCTAGGCTCTACCAAAGCATTTCCCTCAAAATCCACCAGATGAGAAATGCCCTTCTTTAGAACCTTTTTCATGATGAAAGGTCTGAACCACATGGGTTTGAACTTGCCTACCCCCAGGGGGTCCTTATCTTGGTCATAGAACAGGACAAGGTCGCCTTCAACTAAAATTCGAGGACGAACAGATCGATCATACTGACACTTTAATTTTTGTTTGTGATCCTCATTATCCAAGGCCGCATCACGACACTGCTCATTGAGCTACTCAAGGTATAATAAATGCTCTTCAAGCAGTGAAGTGTATGGAAATAACTGTACTTCCAACTTTAGAGACATGATCTAGCACTCTATGGGAAAGACTGCTTCCATCCCATAAATGATTTGAAAAGGTGAGAAACTAGTTGTAGTCTTAACAGATGTTCAGTATGCCCATAATGACAAGTATAACATCAAATGCCAGTTTGACTTGGCCGAATTGATCATTCTCTGTAGAATGGTCTTAAGAGAATTATTTATAGCTTCCACCTGACCATTCGCTTGTGGGTAGTAGGGTGATGAATGTTCTTTCCTCAAGCCAATCTTTGATGTTAACTCAAACATTGTTTGTTTCTGAAAGTGACTGCCATGGTAAGTGATAATCTCTCTTGGGACGTCGAAACTTTCTATAATCTGGTTAAACAAATAGATATTTGTGATCTCTCCATCATATTTGAACATTGGCATAGCTTCAACCCACTTGGTAATGTAGTCTACTGCTACGATGATATAATAGTGCCCCCTTGTTGAAGGGGGGTTGCATGTAGTGTAATCAATCCCCCACTTGGTGAAGGGACCAACGGTAATGATCGGAAACATGGGAGCGGGGTGTGCCCTCATCTTCCGAGAGAAGATCTGACATGGGTGGCACTTCTTGACCGATTCAACACAATATTTGATTAATGTTGGCCAGAAATAACCGGCTCATAGAATCTTCTGGATTGTTGTCAACCCAAATAGATGACCGCCACATGCTCCTGTGTGGCAATTGTTAACCACGATTTCTGCTTCTTCATGCATGATGCATCGACAAAGGATGCAATATACACCTCGATGATATAAAGTGTCCTCGAGTATGACATAGTTCTTGGCCTGATGGCATATACGGCGGCGATCATCAGTAGAAACTGAGTCGGGGCACTTCAAATTCTGGATATAGACAGGTATATCTCCATACTAGGGGTCTGAAGACATGATAAAAAACATGTCTCCTTTAATAAATGACTCTTCGGGCATAACATCACCTGACTCGACCGGAAGTTCCGAGATGAGTTCTGCAAAGACTAACGACTTTTTGGATTTTCCCGAAACAAAATCTAAGTCAAATTCTCGAAGGACAATTATCCATCTACTGATCTTTCCACCAATTAATCTTCATGTCAACACGTACTGAAACAGATTCACAATGACAATGACAGTGGTCTTGCGAAACAAGATATAATGACGAAACCATTGGACATCATGAACTGCTGCCAACAGAAGTTTCTCAACGTGGGAATAATTGAGTTCCGGTCCAACCAAGCCTTCACTCAGGTAATAAATCACATATTTTGAGAGAAAATGATCCTCCTAAACCAAGACCATACCGATGGTTGACTCTACCATAGCCAAATACAATAAGAAATCTTTATTATAATTGAGTGGCCGAAGTAGAGGGGTAGTTGTGAGGGTGCGTTTCAACGCTTCGAAAGAGCATTGAGCAGATTCGTCCCAATGAAAAGGAACATCCTTATTTAGTAAACACATAAATCCCTTTGTGATATCAACATAGTTTGCGATGAAATGTTGTAAAAAGTTTTCTTTTCCTTGTAAACTTTGAAGTTGAAGGATTGTGCTCAGTGGAGGCAACTGAAATAGTGCCTCAACTTTGAGAGGATCGACCATGATCCATGTTGTCGAAACTATGAAACCTAGAAGATGACCCAACGTCACGCAAAAACTGCATTTATTTGGATTCAAGCGAATTTGGTAGTAGCAACATCGCTCAAAGATAAGTTGGAGGTGTGTGGGATGATCATTTCTCTTACAGGATCATGATGCTAAATCATCAAGGTAGGCCTCGACTATATGTTTGAGATCATGGAAAGCAAAAGACATGGCCCGCTGAAAGGTAGCCCCAGCTTATTTTAGACCAAAAGGCATCCTCCAATAAGTGAATGTACCCCATAGATGAATGAAAGTGGTTTTGTGTTAGTCTTTAGGTTTGATCTGTATCGGATTATATCCCGAAAAACCATCCATGAAATAAAATGCCTCGCAACCTACGCATTCATTGACTATCTGGTCATTAAATGGTGTGGGGAAATTATCCTTTGGATAGGCCTTGTTCAAATCATGGAAGTCCATACATACACGAATCATACCCTATTTTTTGTCACTAGAACAATATTTGACACCCATTGAGTCAAATGGACGGGGTAGATAAAACCTGCTTTGACTAGTTTCTATACTTCAGGCTTAATCATTGCTGCTTTCTTAGGATTGACTGGATGAAGCTTCTGCCAGACTGGATTAGTGTCAGGATAAGTCATGATTTCGTGTTCGATGATTCTTGGATCAATGCCTAGAATTTCCTTGTAAGACCAGGCAAAAACATCATGGAATTATTTAAATAAATCCATGTAGATTCGAATTTCCTTGGGGGAAAAATCAACTCCGATGAGAATATTCTCTGTGATGCCAGGGGTTCTAGAGATATCAATAGGTATCATTTTAATGATTGTTTCCATATTACCCTCAGCATAAATAGCGTACGTAGCCAAGGGATTGATACGACAAGACCTATCTCCAGTCATAGTCAAAGTGAATTCTCCTACTTCAATTCTTCTTAACTCTGGGAGGAAATAAGATCTGTGATGGAGATCATCCCAGGGTCTGTCTAGACTAGTCATTACTTCAATAATTGCCTTGTTTGAGGGAAATACTAAGTCTAAAGAATCAATATTGGGAAGGGAACCTTGATCCCAAGTAGGTGTTGGAGCCGCCCTTGTTTTTTCACCTCGCGCAATTTTCAACGTTTGATACTTGACATTTAGAGTTGTTCTTCTTTTCTTCCGAAATCATAAGACTTTAAAATATCGTCATCTGGATAGCAAGGCTTTTTCAATTTCAAAAGAAAGGATCCATTTTTCACCAATATGTTTGCCTTTTTGTTTTATTTTGGAATGTCGTAAGTCGGATATCGCAAGTCGGACACTTTGATTTTTTAATTCACAAATCCCGAGTCGCGAAAATGCGAACTCGGTTCTAATTTTTGTCCAAGGCAAAGAATAATATAAAACCTTCAACCTTGGTTTAGACATCGTCGGGGTTTCACGCCTCGGCATTCATTGACCCTAAATTTCTGTTTTTACAACCCCGAGAGCCGAGAACGCGATAACCTTTAGATAACCTTAGTCAAGAACCGAGGGTAAAAAACTAACCACGATTAAACTTGGTTCTCAGCACATCGCCTCTCGGCACTTCCTTTCACAAAGTGAAGGTGTCCAAAACCTTGATGCATGAAGTTGCGACATAATCATAGCATGATTAAATAATCGCCTAATCTAAGATTTCCTTCTCTTAATTCGACCCTTAATTGTCGCCGCATCGCGATATCGCGACTCGGCATATCACTCTCCTAAAAATTTGCCTTCGAATTCCCGAGTCATGACATGGCGATTAAGTTAATCATATCATTAAGGATCCGCCAATCACGATTACCGTTGATTACATTAAAATCGGCCCTCGTGGTCTCGCGAGTTAAAGGGTCAAGATACGAAAACGAAGTTCATGATGCTACGAAAGGCGAGGAAGTTATTTGAGTCGTTAAGATTTGTAATTTCAAATTTAATGAAATACTCCCCGCGCCTCAAGGTTGACACACTTCGCGAGGTATATACTTACACTCCATAACCCGAGTACCTGTCGAGCCGCCTAATATTGATGACAATAAATGATAAATTAGGGTAAATCCATGAAAGAAATAAGATCGGATTTTTCAATAAATTTCGTTTTATTCGCGATTTGACAGACCTATGTCAAAGGTACATGATTTTCAAATATATACGAGATTTCGTTTTATTTTTAAACATTTCTTATTAGCGCATATAACTCGCCTTCCCCCGAGGATACTCATTTCCGCATGTATTCACAGGTATATTGCAGAAGAGCTAAGAAACAAGCTTTAGCTATGGCGCCAAGGAGAGCAGCGAAATCAAATATCGAGGTTGCAGCACAGGGTCCAGACAACATCTCCGATACTTCGCCTCGGACTAGCGGCTCAGTATCCACCTGGTCGTCTATTTCAGATGTTCTACAATCCGAGCTGGTGAACTTTTCAGACTCTAATGACTATAACCTTGATGTTGTGAAGGACGACATGAATACTAAGTACAAGACAATTATTCAGTCGGGGATGCACCTGGTTGCAACCAGACCTCGGTTGCTCGCTTACTACGACATGATCCGATGGGCATTGGATCACGTCGACCTGCCTACCAGAACTATCGTGAATGACCGACAGGCCATGATTGGGACTTTTAGGCCTGAACATATCCAGTCTATGTATAAGCTCAAAGCAGATTTCGAATATACATATGGCCAGGAATTCCTGGCGGAATTCAAAGAGAAAGAGTGCAAAGAATTTGATAGAACCCTGCCAGGCTTGATTAAAGATTGGGTGTCGCGTCCCGCAACATTCAGAGTGAATGACAAGGGTGTGTATTCAATTTCTTCGTTGGAGCCCAATTTTTTATATGTGGCGATGATGGCTTGTTGGCTTTTCGGATGGGAGGATACCGCACATTTATACGTCCAGTGGGTACCTCTCATCTATCGAGTAGCAGAAGGTTCCTCCTTCAATTGGGCAAAAATGCTCTCCGATAGTTTATTCAACAGGATCACGGAGTACCGGGAGAAAAAAGCAGTCGGGAAGGCATCTGTATTCTTCATGTCCGCGTATATCATGGACGCAATTTGCTCCATGACGCCCTTCCCTTTAATGAATTGGGCTTGGAGTCCAACCGAGGAAAAAACTGTTCATGAGTACCACGATAAGCTGTGGGAAAATAACGCGAACAAGTTTATTTATGAGATTTTTAACTGGGTAATGGTGCCCCTGCATGTCACCATTTTTGGTCTTTTGCCACCCGGCATCTTGGATAGCATTGCCGAGAATCTGAGCCATATTTCAGACTGGTAGGTAGAAGAAGAATTCTCTTACTTGAGAGTGTTCGGAGCTGCTGTTCCTCCTTCAGCACTACCACTGTTCATTCCCGACAAGCTGGCCTGTCGCAAAATTGCTCGGCAGACAGTATTCGACGGAGTAAGCAAAGAACTCAAGGCATCATCCAAGAAGGTATGGCCATCTTTCCCTATTCGGCTAAATTCATATTCATTATTTGATTTCGTACATGCTAAGGCGGAAGTTGCAGCCTTGGAAGACTTGAGCCTAGCCTACATTGAGTACAAAAGCATGATCCGCAGAGAATCGTAAGCACCCATTTGGGCAATTGTGGATTAAAAAGGTTCGAACATGAATATTCGCCCTCGGATGATGTTTTTCGAGGGCCGAGTTCCTATTCAGAGGTGCAATTTCGAATCGGGTCCCTAGCGCCCGAAGACAGAGCTTCTATTTTAAAATTTCAGGGGCATTGGAAAAGGTGCCTCTCCGTTGTGCTGGGGGGTTTGGGACTTCCTAAGGATAAAGAAAGGGAAGCTGAAAGTTTTGAGGGGAAAACCTCTAAGCCCTAAAAGCGTCAGGAAGGAGAGCAAGAAAAGAATCCCGAAAAGGAGAAAGGCCCCGAACAGGAGAAAAATCCAGACAAGGAGAAGAACCCTGAACAGGAGAAAAATCCCGAAACAGAAAAGGAGAATACTGATCCTCCCAAGGAGCATAGCTCGGAGGTGGAAATAAAAGACACAGACCCACCGGAAACTCAGAATCCGGAGACGGGAACAAAAGCCTCTGATCCCCCGAAAGAGCAAGATCCACTCAGCACACCAGCGAAAGGTGCGAAGCAGATTGGGCAACCCATCGCCTCTGTCACACCCTTGCAGTCGACACAGGGAGGCGTTAGCGAAGGATGGATATTTGGGGAAGAGATGAGACCTATAAAAGCAGAGGAACTCCCTCCTAACGAATTCTTCTTCAACAAAAAGAGGAAAGCTGTGGTAAAGCGAGAATTTTATCAAGAGGGGGAGTCCACTTTTAATAAATTCAAAGTAATGACCGATGGGATAAATAAAAAGAAGGATGAGTTTGCCGCTGAAATCGCAGGAACGCTAGGAGCGTACGCAACGGAAAATCAATATTCAGTCGAAATGTTGAAAAGGAAGCTCAAAGCAAAAAATCTCATGATCAAGACTCTTGAGGCCAGGGTGGTTTCGGTAGAAGAAAGCGTGAGGAGTCAAGTAAGCAGAGAAATCGAGTTCACCCAATTGGCCAACAAGAAAGAAATTGAAATCCTTAAGACCAAGTTGGAACAAGCGAATTCTACAATCCGAGATGGTCGGGTACAATCGGACCAACAGAGAGATATGATTACACAGCTACAGGCTCAGTTGGAGGTCACAAAAAGCAAGACAATGGACATCGAGACCAATAAATCCCGAGCAACTGATATTCGAAGCAGGATCTCTTCTGCTAAAAAGAACTTGCTAAACAAAGTTGGAGAAATTCGAGAAGACTGCTTGTTAATTCAGAAAATCTCCGAGAATCTGACTAACAAGGAAATGAACGCAGAGGCTGCTCGAGTCTCTTTCCAAGAGGCAGTGATAGCGACCAACAACAGGTTTTCAGGGCCTCCCGGGCTCACCATTGCCGAACAAACCAGAGGTAATATCTTGTTAAAGAATTGGGAACAGGATATTTATTTAAGCAAGGATCAGGCTCAGAAAGTGACAAGTTTGTTAGAAGAGGCCATCAATAATATAAATGGTGAGCAGATAGGGATAGATATTGGAGACGACACAGAGGCGCTGAGGCAGATAAATATAGACCGGATTTCTCTCGACATAAAAGAGGATAATGAGAGAAATTCAGCAGAAATATCCAAGATGGACAGGGTGGACCCAGCTCAAATCGATAAACATTTGATTCAACCCAGTGCACGGCTTGGCGTCCTTGAACTCGTTGGTATAAAAGTAGATGGTAAGCTCCCACAGTTGGAACGAGAGTGCTATTTAGCCGAAGCTCGTTGTCAGGCCGAGCCTTCACATCTTGTCACCCAGTTCGTGGACAAGTGTATGAGGTACACCGAATCCATGCGAGGACGGGCACCTAGCACTTCTTAAAGATAGAATTGGTGAAATGGAGTTATTTCGCTCCCCCCAGCTGTCAATGCAAAACCTTCACAACTTGTATTTCCTTTTTTGGACAAATGTATCATATGTATTAAATCTAAGCAAAAACTAGCATCTGGCACTTTTTTGAAAAATGGATTCGGACAGATGGAGTAATTTGGCTCTTCTGAACCGAGAGGCAAATTTTGTATAAATACATCACAAAAAGAAGAGATAAAGGGCTGGACTTTTTTGGGAACTTACTGTAAGAGAGTTTTTTACGTTAAAGGAGTTAATACAAGCAATCTGGAGATTCCCGATTCTGTCACGACTGTGTTGCAAGTTTGTTTCATCATGTTATTTGTTTCTTTTCATTTTTCTCTACATAATTGATGTGTATCACTGTAATTTAGTACGACCACTACTATGGTGAAAGGTTTGCATCTTTTTCTGTAACTGTCTCTTGTCTTTCCTCTACACCAGCTCTTAGCGGGTGTAAGACCAATTTACACTTACATAATTTTATGTTTATTTACACTAGGTCAATTATGTTTATGTCAATTGCTTCTTCTGTATATACGTAAGTTTTCCACTAACAGGAACTTCGCGTTATCTACAGCTTAATGTTTTCTCCCATCTCACGTTATTTTATCAGAAACAACACAGTTACAGGAATGGGCCTTCAATTTGCATCCTTGTTTCGTTTTTTCATGAAAAGATTTCTCTTTAGTTCATCCTAATTAGAACAACAAATAAACTATCTCTTTAAAAACCATTTCTATACTGGAACTATTACTCAATGACCGTTCCCGCAGTAAATCAACCCAATATCCAACCCGGATTATCTAGTCAAATACATATCGATTTAAATCTCTTAGACACAATCCTTAAAACCGTGAACACCCGGGACGAATTGGAACAATCTTGGGAAGCCGTTGAGCGTGACATAACTGCTCAAGAGCAGTTGGAAGCTAGACGACGAGAACATAGAAATTTTCTCTAGTTTCTCATACTGAAGGTTAGTATCATCCTGCATCAACCTTTGGTATACTTTCGGATGCCTCGACACTGTACTTTAAGCCTTAGTACAGACTCAGGAACAACATCTTTCTTGGCGCCATTGCCGGGGAATGAAGTTACGAAATCTTTTCCCTGGGAGAACGACAAACTATTTCGTTGATAGTGTTACTCCTTGATAGTGAACATAGAGTGCACACAATTTTAAGGCTTTTGAAATATTTCACTTGGCGACTCCACTGAAACACACACTGGCATCTGGTAGAAGGCATACCAGGCAGAACCCGGGTGGCAAGCTCATTACGCTTGTCAATAATCCTGAGAAAATTTTAAAAGCGAGAGGGTCGTTAGAGGCAACTGCTTCAGTTAATAAACCCAAATACCCACTAGTAAAGACTAAATGTCCTTCAGAACCTCTTACTTCACACAGCCCTCTGTCTGATACCAAAGATCTGGAAGCAGACTACTCAGATTTTAGGAGTGAGACACATCAAAATTTCCCATCTATAAACAAGGGAAAGGGTCCTTTGGAAAGATCGTTATCTTTTGACATACCATCCTTTCTTCATCAGAACTTCCCTTTTTCACCTGATTCAAAAGAGTCTACTACCCCCCCATTTTTTAATCCTAAGTCGATGGCGGGCATTGGAGGTGGAGGTGGCGGTGGAGGAAATCCAAATGTCCCTCCTCCTGGAGTATTTGCGAACGTTGCAGCGAGGTATGCTCCCCTGGTTTTACCCGTTCTCCTCCATGACTTACCTGACAATTACATCAAAAATCTTCCTAAGTTCACTGGAGAGGGAGATCTAACCACAGCCGAGCACATAAACTTCTTTGACCAATTCGCAGACATATGCGGTATTGTGCACGAGGATGTCTATTCGAGATTACTTGTCCAGACCTTTGAAGGATAGGTCCGAACTTGGTTTAGGAGCCTTCCCGCCGCTTAGATTCAGATGTATAATGAATTGGAAGATGCTTTCCTCAGACAATGGGGAGAGCGAAAAGATCACTTGTATTACCTTACCGAATTTGGGTCCTTGAAGAAAAAGAACTCAGAAACCATTATGGAATTCATTCTGAGATTTAACAAACTTTATAACAAAATTCCAACGACTGTCAAACCTTCTGAGCCCTCAGCCAAAGTAACTTTTGCGGGAGCTTTCGAACTCGATTTTGCGTTACTTTTGCGAGAAAGAAGGGGAGCCACGTTGAATAGAATGCAAGACGATGCAGTCGAGATAGAATCCAATATGATGGCTTCAGGTAAGATGAAGGCAAAACTAGAGACAGTCAACCGTGATAATAGACGTTATAGGGAACCAACAGGTCCTTCCGGGTTGAATAGATACACTGATGACAGAGTGGATGATATGGCCCGAGTAATTAAAGATATGTCTAACAAAATCTCTAGGATGGAGTTGGATCAAGCTAAAGTTGATTCTTCTAACAAAACGGACTTCAGGAGAAACCCAAATCCCCAAATTCAACAGAGACAAATAAAGAATGAGGATCAAAAAATACAAGGTCCACTAAAAAACAAAAATTTTATAGGAGCAAGTGACCTCCACGATTTTGAATATCCGGAAGATGAAGTTGCATGTCTCGGTGATGAGTGTTCGTAGCCATTTCTGACTAGGGAAGACTATGAGACTTCCTTAAATGCTCCTCAATCGTCTAATGAAGACGAAGAAGGTGATCATGCTGACCCCTGCGTATCTCAACTAGAAACAGAAATGATAGCGGCCGATTTTCGACCCAGATACAATCTAAGATAAAAAAATAAGCCCACCTCAACTAGCCAACCTAAGAAAATCCTGCCAAGGGATCAATCTCATGAACCTCCTTTTGAAGAGGCATTGTTACCCAGCAATAAAGTCAAGATAACATAGACTCAAGAGTCTGAGGTACGAAAAGATGAAACCCAAACAAAGGAAACAGAGCCGATAGATAAAGTTACATCTGAGACTAAGGTCAAAGGCGATAAATCAATTCAAACAAACAAATCGGAGGAAAAAACCTTGGAAGTCTTGACCAAAGAAACAGACAAGACCAATCAATCTTACAATTTTGAAAATGAATTAAATAAAATTAAGATACCGATTCCTTTGGTAGAATTAGCGAAAAACCCAACTTATCGCAAGCAAATTGCCAAATTGATGGGTGTTTATGAGCCCGAAAGTCACTCTGATGTTATCAACCTAGAAGATGACAGACCTAACATCACCTTTGGTTCCCATTTTGAGGGATCCAAGGACAACCTCGCTCCTTTCTATATCACCCTGAATATACATGACCAACTGCTACATAAATTCATGTTAGACTCTGGGGCTTCACATAATGTTATGCCCAAAATGATAATGGAGAGACTGGGCCTCCAGATCACTAGGCCCTATGGAGATCTGTACTCTTTCGATTCAAGAAAGGTTAAATGTATGGGAATGATAAAAGATCTGGTTGTTACCCTGGCTTAGGTCCCAGTCAAGAGTGTCTTGATGGATGTGGTTATTGCAGATATTCCCCCCAAGTATGGTATGTTGTTATCCAGATCATGGGGAGCCAAATTGGGAGGTTCTCTACAATTGGACATGTCATATGCCACAATTCCTGTGTTCGGAGGTCAGTTTACCTGATTGTACAGAGAAACAAGATTGGCATATACTGTCAGTGATCCTCAGAATCCAAATAATTTTCCCATTTATGTTGAGGACCAAGATCTGGGGAATTGCATATTGTCTTTCGATGA
>JZKD02S1893468.1:0-10623 GCA_000966675.3 Picea glauca | reverse complement strand
CTGGTGCAAATTAGGGTTATAATAGTCTTGAACAATGCCCATGTCATCCATACGTGTAAATGATGCAATTCTTAAACTAGGAACCAAATATTCCATAGGTACCACTGCTTCCAAGCCATACACCAACTTAAAGGGAGTCTGTGTAGTTAACTTTTTGCAAGTAGTTTTATAAGCCCATAACACTGCTGGAATTCTTAAATCTCAATCATCTCTGTTACCACTGCAAATCTTAGTCAGCGCTATCTCCAAAATATTATTAAAATATTCAACTGTGCCATTCACCTATGGGTGGTATGGAGTGCTCTTCTGATGGTGAACTTTGAATTCCTGATTCAAGGCTTCAATAGTTTTGTTGATGAAGTGTGTGTCTTGATCACTCATAAGGATCTTCGGGCATCCAAATTTGGCTATAATATCCTCAAAGATGAACTGCGTAGATATGGATTCACTACAATCCTTAACTTATCTTGCTTCTTCCCATCTGGTCAAATACTCTATAGAAGTGATAATGTATCGAGCTCCTGTGCACTTTCCTGGTGGATTAATAGGTCCTACAAAGTAAATATCCCATTTCTAGAATACTTGTAATATTAATTGTGATGCCAAAGGAATATCGTCACTTCCAGAAGGATTCCCTACCCTTTGAAATACATCACAGGCTCTGTAGTAGTCTTTAGCATCCTTGTGCAAAGTAGGCCACTAGAGGCCAGCTCTGAGAACCTTATGCATTGTTTCTTTCCCTGCATAATTTCCTCCTGCGATGCCTTTATGTGATTCTGCAAGAATCAATGGTCTTTCTTTCTCCATAACACATCTCCTAAAGATCTCATATGGTCCCATATTATATAACTATTCAGCTATAAGTTGAAATTCAACAGCACGGACTACCAACTGTTTCTTTTGAATAAATGTATATTTGTGAGGTGCCATTCACGTGGACAGGAACTGAACTATCTCGATGAAGTGATCATAATTTTTTTTGCTGGCCAACAACTATGCATCTAGTAGTGTATCCTCCAGACTGGTAGTTTCCTTTCCATCTTCTAACCTGGATAAGTGATCAGGTCCGTTATTCAATCTTCTTGGCTTGACCACAATCTCAAAATCATACTCCTAAAATAGTAGTAGCCATCTACATATTCTCCCCCGCAACACTGGCTTGTTGACTAAGTATTTCAATGTAGAATTATCAGTGAACATATTAAAATGTCCTCCCAACACATAGTGTCTAAATTTTTGGAGCACATATACCATAGCCAAGCCTTCTCTTTCAGTCGTAGTATAGTTCCTTTTAGTGGTAGACAACTTCCTGCTAGCAAAGGCTATAGGGTGTTCAATGTATCCTTCTCTTGGTTGTGCTAAGACTGCTCCTAATGAAATGGATGAAGCATCGACATAAATATTGAACTCCTTACTCCAATCTAGAAAGACTAAGATAGGAGCGGTAACCATTTTTTTCTTTAGTGTGTTGAAGCTCTACTGGCATTATTCTATCCATTGGAACTTACTATGCTTCTTTAATAGCTTCTCCATAGGTGTTTTTATTTTTGCATAGCCCTTAATAAACTTTATGTAGTACCCAATGTGTTTTAATGCAATGCATAGCTGTCTAACTGAAGTAGGGGGAGGTAGATCCATAATGATAGAAATATTGGAAGGATCTACCAAAAACCCCTAGTTACACACGATATGCCCTAGCAACACTCCAAAGGGTGAAAATAAAATACACTTTTTCAGATTCAGGGCAATCTGACATTGCCTGAACTTATCTAATATTAATCTCAAGCATTCAATATGATCTTTCATTAGGCTAAAAACGATCCAATCATAAAAGTATGCTTCCAATAACTTGTGTAAAAATTCCTTAAATGCTTCAACCACCACCCTAGAAAATATGGATGGTGCATTCTTCAAGCCAAAAGGCATCACAGTGTACTGAAAATAACCCCTTGCAAATGTGGTCTTATGTCAGTCTTCCTTAGCAATTCTGATTTGGTGATAGCCTGAAAATCCATCTGTGAATGAGTAGACCTACTGTCCTCCCACATTATATAGAACTTCATTAGTAAAAGGTGTAGGAAATGGATCATGTAGGCATGCATCATTCAGTTTCCTTAGATCTACACAAATTATGATTTCTCCTGACTTCTTATCTTGGACCACCATAGGGCTGATCCATTTAGATTCTTCAACTGGTTCTATGATTCATGCTTCCAACATTCTATCTAATTCAATCTTAACTTTCTACTTATATTTTGGGTTCATCCTGTAGGGTCTCTACTTGATGGGTCTTGCATATGGTCTCAAAGGGATCTTCATTTCCCCCATGGGCCCTTTAGTGCCCTTCATGTCTGTGAACTTCGTTGTAAACAAATCCTGATATTCATGCAATAATTATGTGATCTTGCTAATAGTAGCATCATTCCAATAGTCTCCAACATTTTCTAACTTAGTTGTTTTCTCTGTTCCAATATTAACCTTCTTGATTTTAATGGGTTTTCCAATAAAAGGTAATCCATCCAAGGCCCTTCTATGTCTCTTTTTCCTTCAGTTTCTAAAATGTTTACATCCTTTGGGTCATCATCCTCATCGACATTAATATTATAGTAATCTTGTAGATGTTGAAGGTGTGCAATCCATTCATCTTTTTCTTGTTCAAGGGGGGGGTTAGGTGCTTCCTCAAGGACCTTTTGTCTTACAATTTGTAAAGCCTGATCTACTATAGGGTACTGACATTCAAATAGGAATGTAGTTATAAATTTTTGAGTCATTCCATACCAGTCTGTAGTGATGAGGCACAATTATTCTTGAGGATACCAGTTGATAGGCAAAGTATCCAAAGTGTTAATGAACTTATGCACCGACTATTCTTTAGGAATGATGCTCCAGGATTCCTCACAACTTCGCACATGGTCCTTGGGACAACTCTGACCTGTGAATCGAACTTTGCATCCTTCGACTTGGTCTAAAAAGAGCATTGTCAGTAAGGTGTGACATTGTACCCACTCTGCGATGTTCCTCTTGCATGTTTGATCTGGATTTGATGAGCATAGAGAAATGAATAAATATTATTAACATGTGATTAATACAAAATAAAATAGATATAGTAAAACTCGTATTCTATTCAATAACAAAATAAGCTGAAACTGTAAAATGCAGTGGAAACAAGCTTGTTGGAATGGTGGCATCTTATCTCTGAGAAGAGATGTGATGGTTGTGTGCATTCACAAGAAGATCATTAGAATGAGGCTCTGAAGGAATTTTTACAATAACAAGGAATTTCAAAAACCCTAGACATCCAAAAACCTAACCCTAGGAGATGAAGCGCCAAAAGTCATGTAGGCCCGTTTGGGTAAGTTAGTACATCAACTTCCCACGGTCGTAACTTTTGCATACGATCTTGGTTTTAGGCATATGATATCCCATTGGAAAGGTATAATCGAGGAGATTCATTTTAGGAAAAATTTTGAAGGAAATTCAATATTGAAAACCTATTTTCACCAAAAAAAAATCATTTAGGGCCTCAAAACGGCTCTGGAAGTGAAAATGGCTAAAAATAGCAAATTACCAAAATTGCTAGAAAATTGTTTTGAGCTAGTTGGAAAAGGTGGGTTGCCACTGATATCCATATGGATCAATCCTCCCTCCTTAGGAATAAATGGTCTCCATTGCATTGAGGTCCCCCATTAGATGAGGAAATTTCTGTTGAATTTGGCCTCGGGTGAGCCACTTTCCTTGGTGTAGGAGATGCCCTGCTTTGATGACTCGATAAAGTTGGATCCTTTGTTGTTGAGTTCCCTTGATATGTGTGTCCACAATATGATCATTGGATTCTTGTTGTATGCAGTTCAGGTTGAGCTATGTTGGTGTCAGTTGTTCTGCTACTTCTGAGGTTTCCAATAATGGTGAAAAATAAGGGTGAAGGAGATCCACGTTGAACACTGGGTGCAGGCCAAGGAAAAGATGAATGTTGAGCTCAAAAAAATTAGCCCCCATGGCCTTGGTGATAGTGTATGACCCATAACAGATTGGGAGAATCTTCTGGTGGGGTCTTGTAAGGATTTATTTCTACAAGTGCAACCAAACTTTGTTTCCCACCTGAAACTTATGTGGAACTCGATGTTGATCATGGCGTTGTTTGTACTTGTCATTGAACTTTTGTAGGATATCCTGAATGTATTGGCGGATGTGCTGGATCTTCTCAATGAAATGGGTGGCTTTGTCAGCTGTAGTTGGAGCAGGAGATGAGTCGGTCGAGGTGACCGCAAGGGGAAGTACAACATCTATGGGACCCAATGGTTGGAATCCCAACCCCACTTGAAAAGGGTTGTGGTTGGTTGAGCTATGCAGGGTTCGGTTGTAGCTATGTTGAACATAGGGAAGGCTCTCATCCCACATGAAAGGGTGCTTTGAATTATACATGTGAAGGATATGCATAATCATTCGATTTACAACCTCGGTTTGGCCATCTGTCTGGGGGTGGAAGGTTGTGGATTTGGTAATCTTGGTGTCCATCAGTGACCAGAGGCTCAACCAGAATGTGTTGAGAAATCGACTCTCCCAATCTAAGACAATGGTTTGTGGGATTCCAAAATGTACCCGGACTCATTCAAAGAAGAGCTTGGCAGTGGCCTTTGCTATGATGCTCTTCTTTCAGGGAACCATAATCACCATCTTAGAAAAGAAATCAACAACCACAAAAGCATAGTCATTTCCCTACTTGGTGGAGGGGAGGCCCGACATGTAGTCCATTGAGATGGATTCTGATGGCTTGTTAGGATTAGGAAGAGGGGTGTAAATCCCTATTTCTTAGTGGTCGATTTGGCAATAGTGCAGGCAGTGCAGGACCTGATATACTTGTTTACCTCTTGTCAAAGTTTCGGCCAGTAGAAATGTTTATGTAGCATTGCCACTGTCTTTTTGATGCCGAAGTGTCCTGCCACCTGACTGTAGTAGGCTTCCTAGATCAACTTTTCTCATTCACTTGATGGAACACAGATATGGCCTAGACGACAGAAAAACCCATCCTAAAGATGGAAATTATCGACAACTGTGTTTGCACCCAACATTTGGTAGGTGGTGGCGAAGTCAGGGTCTATCTCATAGAGTTGGGGCCATCCAGATGTCTCATGGCCACAAGAATATAGCATCATGGTGAGTGCCATGATTGGTGGTCTACTGAGGCAATCAACGACGCAATTGGTGCTTCCTATTTTATACTTGATGTTGAGGTGGAATTGTTGCAAGTATGTGGACCACTTTTGATGGCAGTCATTCTACAATTTTCCCTATGTCTACATGAACTGCAGTGNCTGGTGCAAATTAGGGTTATAATAGTCTTGAACAATGCCCATGTCATCCATACGTGTAAATGATGCAATTCTTAAACTAGGAACCAAATATTCCATAGGTACCACTGCTTCCAAGCCATACACCAACTTAAAGGGAGTCTGTGTAGTTAACTTTTTGCAAGTAGTTTTATAAGCCCATAACACTGCTGGAATTCTTAAATCTCAATCATCTCTGTTACCACTGCAAATCTTAGTCAGCGCTATCTCCAAAATATTATTAAAATATTCAACTGTGCCATTCACCTATGGGTGGTATGGAGTGCTCTTCTGATGGTGAACTTTGAATTCCTGATTCAAGGCTTCAATAGTTTTGTTGATGAAGTGTGTGTCTTGATCACTCATAAGGATCTTCGGGCATCCAAATTTGGCTATAATATCCTCAAAGATGAACTGCGTAGATATGGATTCACTACAATCCTTAACTTATCTTGCTTCTTCCCATCTGGTCAAATACTCTATAGAAGTGATAATGTATCGAGCTCCTGTGCACTTTCCTGGTGGATTAATAGGTCCTACAAAGTAAATATCCCATTTCTAGAATACTTGTAATATTAATTGTGATGCCAAAGGAATATCGTCACTTCCAGAAGGATTCCCTACCCTTTGAAATACATCACAGGCTCTGTAGTAGTCTTTAGCATCCTTGTGCAAAGTAGGCCACTAGAGGCCAGCTCTGAGAACCTTATGCATTGTTTCTTTCCCTGCATAATTTCCTCCTGCGATGCCTTTATGTGATTCTGCAAGAATCAATGGTCTTTCTTTCTCCATAACACATCTCCTAAAGATCTCATATGGTCCCATATTATATAACTATTCAGCTATAAGTTGAAATTCAACAGCACGGACTACCAACTGTTTCTTTTGAATAAATGTATATTTGTGAGGTGCCATTCACGTGGACAGGAACTGAACTATCTCGATGAAGTGATCATAATTTTTTTTGCTGGCCAACAACTATGCATCTAGTAGTGTATCCTCCAGACTGGTAGTTTCCTTTCCATCTTCTAACCTGGATAAGTGATCAGGTCCGTTATTCAATCTTCTTGGCTTGACCACAATCTCAAAATCATACTCCTAAAATAGTAGTAGCCATCTACATATTCTCCCCCGCAACACTGGCTTGTTGACTAAGTATTTCAATGTAGAATTATCAGTGAACATATTAAAATGTCCTCCCAACACATAGTGTCTAAATTTTTGGAGCACATATACCATAGCCAAGCCTTCTCTTTCAGTCGTAGTATAGTTCCTTTTAGTGGTAGACAACTTCCTGCTAGCAAAGGCTATAGGGTGTTCAATGTATCCTTCTCTTGGTTGTGCTAAGACTGCTCCTAATGAAATGGATGAAGCATCGACATAAATATTGAACTCCTTACTCCAATCTAGAAAGACTAAGATAGGAGCGGTAACCATTTTTTTCTTTAGTGTGTTGAAGCTCTACTGGCATTATTCTATCCATTGGAACTTACTATGCTTCTTTAATAGCTTCTCCATAGGTGTTTTTATTTTTGCATAGCCCTTAATAAACTTTATGTAGTACCCAATGTGTTTTAATGCAATGCATAGCTGTCTAACTGAAGTAGGGGGAGGTAGATCCATAATGATAGAAATATTGGAAGGATCTACCAAAAACCCCTAGTTACACACGATATGCCCTAGCAACACTCCAAAGGGTGAAAATAAAATACACTTTTTCAGATTCAGGGCAATCTGACATTGCCTGAACTTATCTAATATTAATCTCAAGCATTCAATATGATCTTTCATTAGGCTAAAAACGATCCAATCATAAAAGTATGCTTCCAATAACTTGTGTAAAAATTCCTTAAATGCTTCAACCACCACCCTAGAAAATATGGATGGTGCATTCTTCAAGCCAAAAGGCATCACAGTGTACTGAAAATAACCCCTTGCAAATGTGGTCTTATGTCAGTCTTCCTTAGCAATTCTGATTTGGTGATAGCCTGAAAATCCATCTGTGAATGAGTAGACCTACTGTCCTCCCACATTATATAGAACTTCATTAGTAAAAGGTGTAGGAAATGGATCATGTAGGCATGCATCATTCAGTTTCCTTAGATCTACACAAATTATGATTTCTCCTGACTTCTTATCTTGGACCACCATAGGGCTGATCCATTTAGATTCTTCAACTGGTTCTATGATTCATGCTTCCAACATTCTATCTAATTCAATCTTAACTTTCTACTTATATTTGGGGTTCATCCTGTAGGGTCTCTACTTGATGGGTCTTGCATATGGTCTCAAAGGGATCTTCATTTCTCCCATGGGCCCTTTAGTTCCCTTCATGTCTATGAACTTGGTTGTAAACAAATCCTGATATTCATGCAATAATTATGTGATCTTGCTAATAGTAGCATCATTCCAATAGTCTCCAACATTTTCTAACTTAGTTGTTTTCTCTATTCCAATATTAACCTTCTTGATTTTAATGGGTTTTCCAATAAAAGGTAATCCATCCAAGACCCTTCTATGTCTCTTTTTCCTTCAGTTTCTAAAATGTTTACATCCTTTCGGTCATCATCCTCATTGACATTAATATTATAGTAATCTTGTAGATGTTGAAGGTGTGCAATCCATTCATCTTTTTCTTGTTCAAGGGGGGGGTTAGGTGCCTCCTCAAGGACCTTTTGTCTTACAATTTGTAAAGCCTGATCTACTATAGGGTACTGACATTCAAATAGGAATGTAGTTATAAATTTTCGAGTCATTCCATACCAGTCTGTAGTGATGAGGCACAATTATTCTTGAGGATACCAGTTGATAGGCAAAGTATCCAAAGTTTTAGTGAAATTATGCACCCACTATTCTTTACGAATGATGCTCCAGGATTCCTCACAACTTCGCACATGGTCCTTGGGACAACTCTGACCTGTGAATCGAACTTTGCATCCTTCGACTTGGTCTAAAAAGAGCATTGTCAGTAAGGTGTGACATTGTACCCACTCTGCGATGTTCCTCTTGCATGTTTGATCTGGATTTGATGAGCATAGAGAAATGAATAAATATTATTAACATGTGATTAATACAAAATAAAATAGATATAGTAAAACTCGTATTCTATTCAATAACAAAATAAGCTGAAACTGTAAAATGCAGTGGAAACAAGCTTGTTGGAATGGTGGCATCTTATCTCTGAGAAGAGATGTGATGGTTGTGTGCATTCACAAGAAGATCATTAGAATGAGGCTCTGAAGGAATTTTTACAATAACAAGGAATTTCAAAAACCCTAGACATCCAAAAACCTAACCCTAGGAGATGAAGCGCCAAAAGTCATGTAGGCCCGTTTGGGTAAGTTAGTACATCAACTTCCCACGGTCGTAACTTTTGCATACGATCTTGGTTTTAGGCATATGATATCCCATTGGAAAGGTATAATCGAGGAGATTCATTTTAGGAAAAATTTTGAAGGAAATTCAATATTGAAAACCTATTTTCACCAAAAAAAAATCATTTAGGGCCTCAAAACGGCTCTGGAAGTGAAAATGGCTAAAAATAGCAAATTACCAAAATTGCTAGAAAATTGTTTTGAGCTAGTTGGAAAAGGTGGGTTGCCACTGATATCCATATGGATCAATCCTCCCTCCTTAGGAATAAATGGTCTCCATTGCATTGAGGTCCCCCATTAGATGAGGAAATTTCTGTTGAATTTGGCCTCGGGTGAGCCACTTTCCTTGGTGTAGGAGATGCCCTGCTTTGATGACTCGATAAAGTTGGATCCTTTGTTGTTGAGTTCCCTTGATATGTGTGTCCACAATATGATCATTGGATTCTTGTTGTATGCAGTTCAGGTTGAGCTATGTTGGTGTCAGTTGTTCTGCTACTTCTGAGGTTTCCAATAATGGTGAAAAATAAGGGTGAAGGAGATCCACGTTGAACACTGGGTGCAGGCCAAGGAAAAGATGAATGTTGAGCTCAAAAAAATTAGCCCCCATGGCCTTGGTGATAGTGTATGACCCATAACAGATTGGGAGAATCTTCTGGTGGGGTCTTGTAAGGATTTATTTCTACAAGTGCAACCAAACTTTGTTTCCCACCTGAAACTTATGTGGAACTCGATGTTGATCATGGCGTTGTTTGTACTTGTCATTGAACTTTTGTAGGATATCCTGAATGTATTGGCGGATGTGCTGGATCTTCTCAATGAAATGGGTGGCTTTGTCAGCTGTAGTTGGAGCAGGAGATGAGTCGGTCGAGGTGACCGCAAGGGGAAGTACAACATCTATGGGACCCAATGGTTGGAATCCCAACCCCACTTGAAAAGGGTTGTGGTTGGTTGAGCTATGCAGGGTTCGGTTGTAGCTATGTTGAACATAGGGAAGGCTCTCATCCCACATGAAAGGGTGCTTTGAATTATACATGTGAAGGATATGCATAATCATTCGATTTACAACCTCGGTTTGGCCATCTGTCTGGGGGTGGAAGGTTGTGGATTTGGTAATCTTGGTGTCCATCAGTGACCAGAGGCTCAACCAGAATGTGTTGAGAAATCGACTCTCCCAATCTAAGACAATGGTTTGTGGGATTCCAAAATGTACCCGGACTCATTCAAAGAAGAGCTTGGCAGTGGCCTTTGCTATGATGCTCTTCTTTCAGGGAACCATAATCACCATCTTAGAAAAGAAATCAACAACCACAAAAGCATAGTCATTTCCCTACTTGGTGGAGGGGAGGCCCGACATGTAGTCCATTGAGATGGATTCTGATGGCTTGTTAGGATTAGGAAGAGGGGTGTAAATCCCTATTTCTTAGTGGTCGATTTGGCAATAGTGCAGGCAGTGCAGGACCTGATATACTTGTTTACCTCTTGTCAAAGTTTCGGCCAGTAGAAATGTTTATGTAGCATTGCCACTGTCTTTTTGATGCCGAAGTGTCCTGCCACCTGACTGTAGTAGGCTTCCTAGATCAACTTTTCTCATTCACTTGATGGAACACAGATATGGCCTAGACGACAGAAAAACCCATCCTAAAGATGGAAATTATCGACAACTGTGTTTGCACCCAACATTTGGTAGGTGGTGGCGAAGTCAGGGTCTATCTCATAGAGTTGGGGCCATCCAGATGTCTCATGGCCACAAGAATATAGCATCATGGTGAGTGCCATGATTGGTGGTCTACTGAGGCAATCAACGACGCAATTGGTGCTTCCTATTTTATACTTGATGTTGAGGTGGAATTGTTGCAAGTATGTGGACCACTTTTGATGGCAGTCATTCTACAATTTTCCCTATGTCTACATGAACTGCAGTG
>JZKD02S1893467.1:552429-564681 GCA_000966675.3 Picea glauca | reverse complement strand
AGTATGGACAGCTCTTGCTTTGTCTTTTCTGTGGGGGCAGTCTCTGTACCTATGATTTCCTTTATAGCCCCAACACTCTATAGGTAGAGGCCTTGGCATCTTCTCACTCCCTTCAACCTTCCTAGGCTCTTTAAAAGATGACTGTCCCCAAGGACTATTTCTAAAAAAGGAAGGCTTGCTTCCCTTCTGCCTCTGTTCCTTCTTAAATTTCCTCCGATCATCCCAGCCTTTCCGAAGGATAGGACTTTCTCCTTGTTGTTCATATAAGCATTTCTCTTTTCTGATGGTCTCTTCCATGGTATTAGGATCATCATATTGAATCTTGTCACTCATGTAAGGTGGCAGTCCACTCAAATACCTCTGAATTTTAATAGCTTCGTCCTTGATGAATGGAACATACTTCAGTAGTTCCAGAAAATTTCGTTCATACTCATCAATGGTCATACTGCCCAACTTGAGTTCAAAGAACTCCTTCATCTTTCTATCATAGTATCTTTTAGTCAGGTATTTCTTCTCGAAATACCTCTTAAAATCCTTCCACGTGACCTCTTTCTCTCTAATGTGCTGCACCTATACAAAATGATCCCACCACATGGATGCTTTTCCTTTCAGTTGGTACATTGCAATTCTTCCTTCTGCATGGGCAGAATAATTATGCAGTTGGAAGTATTTCTTCATGCCAAGCAACCAGGTCTCGGCATCTTCCTCCTTCTTATGTTCTCCATCGAATGTTGGAGGCTTAATCTTGTTCATCTCTCCTTTCGATTTCTCCTTTCCAGATTTTTGATGTTTTCTAGTAGGGGATGGGCTTGAACTACTGTGTGTCTTCCTGTCAGAATGTCTTTGGGAGCAACTAAGATGTCGGCTACCGCTCCTCGACTTTATTCTTCTTTCATGGGTTTTGCGACTCTCTGTCGTACTTGAGTCTCTTCCCTTCTTGAGTTTCTTCTCTATTATTTCCAGGCTCTTCAAAAATTTTAAGTTTAATGCACCCTGTCGATCCCTGACTTTCATGAGCTTTCGGTTATCATCTCGGCGAGCCTGGGCCTCTCTTTGCAATCCTTCAATGATTTTCATTATGTTTCCTTCCTTATCCTTCTCTTTTCCATGCCCATTGGAGTTTGATCCTTCGATTCCCAGGTTAACATCCTTTCCTTCCTGTTCGTCTTCTATTGCGAGGGTAATCTACACCTTTCCCCACTCCATACTCAGCCATTGGTTAACTGGAGTCCTGAACTCCGTTGAACTCTGCACATGCACTGTGCAAATAAAATCGTAGTTTATCAGGCCATTAAAACTTCATGAACAATCTTCAGCATTTATAACTAATACCAACAAGAACAAAAGACATTTCGATTCCAATGGGTTTTCTGAGCTCTCGTTCGGCTCTGCAATTTTCGTGTTTTTGAAGCTTTCATTTTTGACACTTTGGGATTTCGGAACTTTGGGTTTTTGTACCTCGGGACTTCGAGTTTCAGGGTTTCGGAGTCTCAGTACTAGAGAACTCCTGTTTAACTCTCCTTTCCAACCCCCGACTTCTGAAATTTTTGTTTTACCTTATTCTTCGGGTCTACAGCACAGCTGTCGCCCTTTACCAAAGTGGTGTGTGGCACGTTTCGGAGGATCCTCGTCATGTTCAGTGACATCATTAGGGTCCCACCACTCTCAGTTCTCTTTTTGACCCTCTGACACGCAGTACATATCCATGTGTCCACATCCATTCCTAGAAAAATCCAACGGTCATATCTTTCTCACATCGGACGGTCGTGAAAGATCTGGAGATTCCCCGAAGGAATCTCATCCGTTCATCGTGACTTAGCCACATGCTAATGTCTCGATAGTATGGTCAGGATTTATCATGACAAGATTTCGAGATCTTTGTCAACGGAGCTCTCGAATCCCCGATTTTTCGAAAGGGGTAATCTCTCAACATGTGGCCATCTCAAATCGGACGACCCACGACTACTCCAGGGTTTCCACCATGGAAGGTCCTGATACTTTCAAGGTTTTGGGCTTCCTAACATCGATGTGCTCTAACTCGTGTTATCCCTCTGGGATAGACTCATGGTTCACATGACCTCCCCTTATATGACCACAGTCATATCTCCTATCGGGGTTTTAGACTTTCCAATGCCGAAACACATATGTCCTCAGGATTCGCGAAACGCCGAACCCCGATACGTCGATGGCCTCCCGATATCGCCCACGTGTCCCAACTGATGGATGGCTCAGATCATTCCTGGGACTTTTACCATGAAAATTCCCGACCTCCTTTGTGACTCCCAATATCGCGATTCCCGATTTCCCGAAATGGGAAATCTCACGACACGTGTCCTCCATCTTTCGGACGCTCTAGATCTATTTCGGAGATTTCGACCCTAGTCTCTAAGGTTTAAACTTCAGACATCTCTCGACAAATCCAACGGCTAACGGGTTTTCCGATCGAGATCTAACGGCTCAGACGGTTCCTAACCAATTCGGAATTTCGCGTATCGCGATTTCCACATTCCTGTGTATTTCAAAAGGAATTTTAATCCCTATGCACATTTTTTTCCAGATCTGACGGTCACGAGGGCTCTCCTTCCCTCCCGAACAGATCCTAAGGTTCCAACATGTAGAGACCTGTCTCCCTGTGGCCATAGACCACACCAGCTGCGGTTTCACTTACCGCTATACTTCCTAAGCTCGTAAGCATGGTCAAGCAACTACTTGACACTCCGGAACAAACCAAGGTCCGAAATTGGTTCTCCAGACCCAATTTCCCTTCGCATTCTCGGTCCAAAGACTACTCCACTGGCCCATATAGGCTCAGTGTCGAAACCTTGGCTCTGATACCAATTTGTAGCACACCCATTTCGGAACTGTGGGCTTACTCGCGCTCTGATACCCATTTGTACACACCATTTGTACAAAGCTCATACAAATATCATATATCCCATGCATTTAAACAAATAAACACATTTAACTCAGAGCTTAAACATATCATTACTGCTATAATTAAACAATCCATAGCATTCCATATTAATTTGTATACATAGCAGAAAACATGATAGCATTTACAGTAGAGACATGATAAAATGTGATAAAACATAGTTAGACACTTATCTTGTAACAATGGTGGGATCCACCAACCAAATGCAGGCCTTCCACGAACCTCCCAGCCCTAGACCGCACTTCTCATCAACTTAGCAGTGGGTCACCCCCGAACTGGGACTAAGCTCCACCCCAAGGCAAGGAATCTAGGCTCAGGCTGAGGTTACAGGAAAAATAGTCACACACAACCACAAGGATATAATTCTCTACCAGGAATCTCCCACGCTCACTTCCCACAGACCCTCATTCCCCACATGCCTATTCCACCCAAGGAGAATGCACCTTCTCTGTCACCTGGACAGTCCTTCGGCTGCCAATCTCCCTTACCTTGTGTTACAGGAACAGACCGGACCGGAAGTCTCTGGGCTCTATGGCAGCTACAGGGTTCCTTCCAGGAGTTCTCTCCTTCCCCTGCGCACTCTCTCACCTGGAGGGAGTCGCTCATAGGCCAGCAATCCTCACGCATTCCAGTACTGCGTAGTCTTAACAATCACACGGGAAAACAGACACAGGCTTTCCAAAAACTGGTTCAGCAATCACAGGATGGATTCACAGTCACGGCTTCGGAACAGAAAATGCTCGCATAGGCTCACTCATCTTTCCCGAAAAAGAAATGACTCTTCCTTGAAATCAACACAGGCTTCTCGTAAGATGGGGTTACACGCACGGGATTTATCAGAATCAGACACGGACATTCGAGTCACAGGGTCTCATGAATGTTCTCTACAGGAGTCGGGTTAGTCATACTACTCAAAGCTCTGTACGCGTTCAGACAATCCGGTGGAATGGGAATGGAACCTTCTCACAGCTCACCCTGGCCATTTTATTCGCATGCACTAGGGTTGACATGTGTCACCCATGGAACTGCATGCGTTCCACCAGCATGTGTTCCTCCCACCACTTGGGAAATCACCCGTCCTTCCAAAAGGACTTAGGATAAAAACATAGGATGCACATATCTTTTGGAATAATATTAAAATATTATTCCCAGGCTTAAACCCCCCTATGCTTAGCCCCTAATTCCCTAGGCCCTTTCCCACCTTCCAGCCCCTAATTCCTTTCCCACTCTGTGGATGCTCAGTCCCCCTTCACTCATTCATCATGGGCGGTCTGCACCTGGCGGTGTTTATATTTTATTAAATGTTCTGCATACATACGTATACAACAGCAGTCTCATGGCCTTCAATACTCAGGCTCCCTGGCCTAACAACACATAAGCCTCCAGGTTATGAAAAATTGACTCACCAGCCTATAAAACATAATTACAATTCCTTTCCAAACATGGTTTACAATGGGGCTCAGCCTTGGGGACACTACACACAATTTTACCTAAAAACACATTATACCAATTTGATCTTAACTAACTCTTAAGTGTCTAAATATCCTAAATTTCCCCCTTAAGAATAATTTGGAATAGATTGAATAATTTACAAAGGTGACACAATAGGATAAGGAAGGAGGCATTACACCCTACCCTACATTCCCTTAATGACAATTTTATGAACTCCTAACATAGATAGAAGTTTTGAAAAAATAACTTCTCTTAAAAGACTTTGTTAAAATGTCTACAACTTCATCATCTATAAGACAAAGAATCACTTTGAGAACACAATATTGAATAAGATTTATGATGACATTTGTGTTTATCTCAATGTTTTTGTTGTGATGATGTTGATCTAGATATTATGAGAGCTTGATGGAAATCTAATTTTCACATTAGAGGGTGGCCATATGGTGTCTCTAGAATCCCATCTTTGAAAGGATATGTCAAACCCTCAATACTTCTTAACTTGCATTAACATTATGTTTCTACTAAAGAAAGAGAAATATATCATTTCTTATTACAATCCTAAGTGATAGGACTAAATCTAAGACTACATATATAATATGAAGTAGACTTTTGAACATGAACGTCAGTGGCCCATTGGAATCAGTGAAACCAACTGAACAAGTAGCCATCCTTGTAATGTAATGTATCACAATCTAAAATGTACCTCAAATATACTAAAGTATCATTTTTGTTACTTTCAAGTGGCTCTCATTGGTTGTTTGCATGTATAAAGGACAACAAGGCCAACAATAAATGAAATATAAGGATGGGTATGAGTCAAATATAAGAGTATACCAACCTGACATCTCAATGTGATGAATATAAACAAATTTTGAAATGGGATGAACATGGACTAATGTTGCAATATGACGTACATACCCTAATGTCGTAATGTGATGAAGATAACCCACAATTGGAATAAGATGAAAAAAACTAAATGTTGCAAGGTGACAAACATAACTTTCCATCATGATTTTACAAACATATCCTAACATCACAATGTGATGAACATAACTAGATGTCCTAATGTGATTGATCTAGATGATTTTTATAACGACATGAAGGCATAAATATAACAGAGATATAACAAGAAAATACACATAGATTTTGCAAGGAACAAAATAATATAGTAAAACTCAGATTCTATTAATTTCTATCTGGAGTACAAAAAGACTATAAAAAACAAAGGAAACAAGCTAGCTAGAATGGTGGTAGCTTATCTCTGAAGAGAGATGTGTCAGCTATGGAATGCACAATAATTTGATTACAATGAGGCTCCAAAGGCCTCTTTAACATAAATCATAAATGCAAAAAACATAAAAATCCAAAGCCCTAACCTCGAGAGATGAAACACCAAAAGGTTTGTTGGCCTCGATGGGGATAGTTGATACGTCAACTCGCCAAGGGAATAATGTTTACACATAATCTTCATTTGTGGTGCTCGGTACATCGTTATAAAGGTTTAGACAAGGATTACACATTTCAAATATAAAAATAGGGATATACTGAATCATGCCAAGTCAAAAAAATGTTGTTTATGGTGTCAAAGTGACCCGTGAAGTTTGGCACCCAAAAAATTGTACAGAAACTGCTAAGATCGAAACTGTACTTTGAGCCAGTGGAACAGGTGGGCGACCATCGATGTCCACCTGGATCACTCCTACCCCCTTAGGAAAAAATTGTCTCCATTTTGTCAAGTTACTCCACCAAATGGCAAAAATTCTGTTGAATTTCACTCCTAGTGAGCCACTTTTCATGATAAATAATTTTCCCTCCTTTGACAACTCAATAGAGCTATATGTTCTTATGAAGGGTACCTTTCATCTTGGTGTCCATGATACATTGAAATTTCACCCATTCAATGCATTCAGTAGTGATTTTTTAGGGACCACGTGCTCGGCCACATCCGAAATGTCCACGAGAGGTGGAAAATATAGTTGAAGCAGTTTCATGTTAAATATCGGGTGCAAGTCAAGGAAATGAGGAATACTTAATTCAAAACAATTCTCACCCAAAACATTGGTGATGGTTTAAGGCACATATTAGAGTGGGTGTAGAATCCAATGGGGTTCTAAGAGTTTCTCTTTCTACAAATTCAACCATACCTTATCTCACACTTGAAACTTGTGTGGCACCTGTTATCGTACAGATTGTAGTTTGGGAAAATATGAACCCATACCAAAAAGGAATGACAACTATAGGACTATTTACCCACTAACACCTTATATAAACACTACCCTCACTTTATTGATGATAGAATAACCACAAGGGGGGAATCTCGAGTGACCCTAGGGGGATTGCAATGGAAAGTGAAAGGATACAAAAGGTGTTTGTATAGGTCAAGGTAAAATAAGGAAGGGAGGATTTGAGAAAGAGTCTTTTGATAAGGTGATTTTATTTCTAGAAAGTTTACCTACGAAAAAAAATTAACCCTTCCCAAAACAAGACAATGTTTTTACTGCTATAAATTTGGGCATAAGAGGAAAGATTGTAGGAAGAGTTTGTTGGATCAACAACACAACCAAAAAAAGTATGGAAAAAATTTCACAAAATTCCCATAGGAGTGAGGCCTAGTAACAAACACTTAGGAAATTAGGATTTCATTAATACATAGACTAGGATTAAAACCCCCTAGTGTCCATTACATGTTTAAGAAATGATAATGCTGGTGAATTTACGTCAATGGAATTTGATAACTATTGCAAGGAGTTTGGGATTGATAGGCATAAAACCATTGCATTTACTCCGCAACAAAATGAATTTGTTGAACGCATGAACACGACATTTCTACAGAGAGCGAGTATGCTTAGTAACGCCAACTTGCAGTAGGAACTATGGGTAGAAGCAATAACTACAACTTTTTATTTGGTGAATTGATCACCATCAATAGAAATAGAATGTAATATTCCTGAAGAGGTATGGAAAGGTCACCCTTGTAATTATTCTAATCTTAAAGTTTTTGGTTGTGAAGCCTATGCTCTAATTTTGAAACATCAGTGTTCTAAATTAGATCCAAAATAAAAAAGTATTATATTTGTGGTATATGGTGATGGTATTAAGGGGTACAGGTTGTGGGATCCTACTTCCCACAAGATCACCATTAACAAAGATGTAATATTTGATGATTTATCTTTGATCAAATCAGATGTAGATGTTCAAATGAAATAGGTAGAAGTACTCAAATATCAATATATTCCATTTGAAACTCGTTCAAATACAAATGAAAGTGAACATAAACAAGTTTCTAAAGAGGTTCTTGCAGAGGAAAATATTGATGATGATGACAATCCACAGATTGTGGATGAGCTACAATTTTTCCTAAGGAGGTATACACGGGTCAGAGTTCCTCCAAGAAGGTATGATTATTTTCTTTCATCAGTTTCTTTAAGTACTAATTATGATGAACCTTTGTGCTATCAGGAAGATGTGGAGGGTTATAACAGTGAAAAATGGAAAGAAGCAATGAAGGATGAAATGAATGCTTTAGCAAAGAATGCTACATGGGACCTGGTAGAACTTCCAAGAGACAGGAAAATTGCAGGCTGCAAGTGCGTCTACAAGTTGAAGAAGGGTGTTGATGATAAGGTAGAAAGGTACAAATCAAGGCTGATTGCGAAAATATATTCTCAGAAAGAAGGTATTGACTTTCATGATATTTTTTCACCAGTTGTTAAGATTGTTTCAATTCGAAGTGTGTTAACATTGGTTTCATTATTTGATTTGGAGTTGGATAAACTAGATGTTAAGTCTTCTTTCTTACATGTAGATTTGGATGAGGAGATCTACATGGAAAAACTTGAAGGGTTCATTCAGATTCGCAACAAGAAATTTGTTTGCAAGCTCAAGAAATCATTGTATTCTATGAGGCAGTCGCCCAGACAATGGTATAAGAAATTTGACTCATTCATGATGAGTCATAATTATACAAGGAGTGAGTATGATCATTTTGTTTACTTTCAGAAATTGAACAATGGAATATTAATTCTCTTAGTAGTGTATGTTCACGATATGATTTTAGCAAGAAAAATAATAACTGAGATCAACAGGTTAAAGGCTCAAATGGCTAGGACGTTTGATATGAAAGATCTAGGATCAACAAAGTAGATTTTGGGCATGGATATATTTAGAGACAGAAGGAATGGTAAGATTTGGATGTCACAATAGAAGTATGTCGAGAAAATACTTTTGAGGTTTGGTATGAACAATGTGAAACCAGTTTCTGTACCTTTCACTTCCCATTTTAAGTTTTCTTCAATTTTATGTCCTAGTACAAAAGAAGAAAAAGAATATATGTCTCTAATATCGTATGCTAATGCAGTAGGAAGTTTAATGTATGTGATGGTTATTCAAAGGCCAGACATTTCACATGCAGTTGGGGCTATCAATAGATATATGGAAAATCCAGCTAAAGAGCACTGACAAGTAGTGAAATGGGTACTTCAGTATTTGAGAGGCACAAGTGATTACTATATCACCTATAACAATGGTCGTGGGTTAGTTTATGGATATGTTGATTTTGATTTTGTAGGTGATTTGGATAAAATGAGGTCAACTTTAGGATATGTCTTTACTCTTGTAGGTGGAGCTATTAGTTGGATGTCAAAACTATAGAGCATTGTTGTTTTTTCCACTACACGAGCATAATACATTTTTTCTTCACATGCTTGCAAAGAGGTGGTTTGGTTAAAAGGTGAGTTTGGTGAGTTTGGAAGGATGTAGGACAAAGTATATATACTTTGTGATAGTCAAAGTTCTATTCACTTGGCCAAGAATCCAGCCTACCATAGTAAAAATAAACATATTCCTATTAAGTACCATTTTGTAGGATAGGTCATTGATGAAGTTGGAGTTTCTCTTGAAAAGGTTCATACAAAAGAGAATTGCGTAGACATGTTCACAAAAACAATACTTTTAGAGAAGCTATGATGGTTCTTGACTTCTCTTGGCTTGCAGAAAAGGTGATGAACAAAAGAAGGAGCAAGGTATCAGGTTAATTGTTGTCTAGGTGGAGATTGTTAGAATCTGGTGACAACTAATTCCTCCACAATTAGATTTTAGATCCTTTTATTGAGAATTGTTTGTAACTAATTAGACTAGGTTATAATTTGGATATGACCGCATTCAATAATCACTTTCTTGTGTAAATTACTATAAATTCATGTATGCCTGAAGAGGTTGGGACAGTGAGAGATGAGAGTGTGAGCCTGATGTAACTCTCCATATTATGAACAATAAGATAAACTGATACCCTACTTGGTGGACGTATCTCGAAGTTGGGCGAACCACGTAAATATTTGAGTTATGTGTGCGATCGCTTTCTTTTTTATTTTCCACTGCATATTTTATGGTGGCTTCACTGTTAACAATCCTCAAATCGACCATACAAATAGTACTCCTCTTAAAAATTGAATGGAAAACACGTGAGAAGAACAATGGAAAAACAGATGGAAGAGAATAATGGGATACCGTTAATAAACTGAAATGTAAAAATGTAAGCAACACATAAATAGTTTTAATTACCTTTAAATAATTAAAGGTAAAAATAGAAAAAGAAAATGTAAACAACACATAAATAGTTTTAATTACCTTTAAATAATTAAAGGTAAAAATATAAAAAGAATTAAGAGCTTCTGATTTTTTTAATTAAAAAAAACTGATGTAATATGAAACAAGATTTATGAAAATTAATCAAAAATATTTAAAAAAATTATTTCCATAAAGTTTATAGAAGTAATCTTAGATGTGTTTTGTCTGTTACCACTAAAATGAGTTAAAGGTTCAATCTAGGTTAATATAATTACTTATATAACTAAATATTACTTTTACTTATAGTTCTGGTTATGCATAAAAAATGGGGTTGACGCTTTTTGCTAGAATTTAGAGACATAAATTTGCAGGGAAACACAATTTTCTATTGTTTAAATTGTTTAGCATGCTGGAAAACTTTTACGGTGGTAGACAAAACTTACCACTTAAATTTAGAGATCCAACAATTTCTTACATGATTTAAAACAATTTTATCATTTTGAAATTATTAAATATGAATATGTGGCATTTGGTTTTTAATTTTTCAAAAATATAATTTTTTGAATATAAGTATGTGAATTGTTTTTGATGGGTTATAATTAATGTTGAAATGTAATGGATAAAATGATAATTTAGTTAATTTAATGGAAATAATGATAATTTACACATGCTAATTTATTTAATGGAAATAATGCTAATTTATACATACAATTATGAAACAACCCTACCGTTTAGTTAAGACATCAAGCCTCATATAACAAGTGCAATTTTTTTTATTTTTTTTGTGTGTGTAGGAAGGTAAACATGACATTACTCAACAATGCAACACAACGATGAACACCACGCAAGAAACTCACGCAACAACAACATGACGACCTAGCAAGATTAAGAATGACTACCCGTCTGTCCTACCCTGCAATGGTTAGGACCTCCAGGACACATAAGCAATGCTCAAACCCAGGTTCCCATAGATTTTGACCATTTAAGGTCTCAAGGAATGCGACTATTCTAAGGAACAAGGAGGTGTCTACATCCCGCCCGACACAAGCAGACCAAGCAAATCAGCAAAGACAATCATTAATTATGATAAACAACAATCCCCCCTCAATGGACGGCGCAGCTAAAAACGACTTTGCCAATATCTCGATCAATCGTCGAGTCAATCTAGTCAATAGTGATCATTTGTTTTAGTCATTTATCACGAGCCCATCTTAGCATGCCTAATTGCAAAATATCTTCACGGTGCAATCTAGATAAGCCTTAAAACAAAGTCATTGCGCATATTTAAATTACAAGTGTCATCAGAGTTCCATCTAAATAAAACTGCCTAAAATATTACTATTTGTTATAAGTATTCTATTTTAAAATCAATATCTAATAATCATGTAGATATATATAACAATATCCAAGAAATAGATTATGTACATCTTAACAATCTTTACACAAAATTCCTCATCCCACAAATAATAATAGTTGTTGATACTGAGAGGGGGGTGAATCAGTATCAAGTAGAATTTAAAACATTTTTCAACTTATACTTAAACCATTCAACTATATCCATTGATAAATGAGCAATTTTATAAGAGTTACACCAATACACCATAATACACCATGCACAATATATGAGAAATAATCAATAGTTTATTGTTCAAGGGAATTAATGACTTCCAAAGGTAGCTACAGCTTCCAAATGTAGAGGGAGGGATAAAACTCCAAGAGGAAGATACAATCCTCCAATATCAAGAGAGAGATTAACTCTCTATCCTTGCCCCTTTCTTCCACCCAAGAATATATGAGAAATAATAAAACTTTACATTAAATCATCACCATCAACCAATCATCACATAGAATCTGATAATGTTTCCTGAGACTTCTTCAATTCTTGCAATTATTCAATTATTGGAGTACTTTGATCCTGTAGATAATATTACTCAATGTATTCTTTGAAACTCCTCCAATTTTCACTCCTTGAATCCTCCCTAAAAAGAGGTTATGGAAAGAATGGTAGACTTTATTCAATTTTGGTCTGTTCAGAAGACCCATGTTTTACAGCATGCCCCACACTCAATATTTAACATCCAATTTTGAAACTCACACAGAAGAAACTAAAGTCCATACTATTTCCAATGGAAGTGGTCCCACTGCATTTGGATTCTATATGAAAATGTTATGACTATTTTACCCAGAGCACCTATTTATTGACTAGCTTCAGGACTGGTCACAAACCCTATCTTCCATAGAGTGTATCTCCATAATTATAGTGAATCAAGAGATGAAATTTTTACCAGAGGTACCTTGATATG
>JZKD02S1893467.1:487574-533314 GCA_000966675.3 Picea glauca | reverse complement strand
AAGCGGAAGCTTCTATTAGGTCTTCTTACATCCGCATTATTCTATTTTATTGAAAGGTCTTATTAATATTGACCTTTATTACATCCGAATACATTGATCTACCTATGTGCGGGTTGGGACCTTAACATAATATTTAATAAATGTTTCTGCCATTCGACCTATCACTCAATTAGATTTTTTCATGTTTTTTTAAAAAAATTATTGTCAGTTCAATTTTTTTCAGCACTTCCATCAAGAATAAAAAGGGACAACCATGAGGTTAAATATCCATTCATGTAAATAAAAAAAATTATAGTTGAGAGCTCGAACAGGAGGTTTAAACAATTTGATAACAAGATGGTCCACCTTCCATGTGCGACTGGACATTGCCTTACTCCAATGAGTACTATAGCCAGTCATTCAAGGGGAAACGCAGAGCTACAACTCCAGCTCCCGTCGGCATTCAATTCTGATGTAGAGTTAAAAGTGCTGGAACGAATCAATGTCAAGGGAATAAAGAAAAGGTAGCTTATATAGCTCGACACTACACAACAGACCCCTATATCATTTGACATATATTTATGTTCAAGCCTTTTCTATCAACATAAGGAAAAATCCACAAACTTGACTGAAACATAAATTGAGTTTCTAGCAATAAGCATAAAAGGCAGGGTTACTAGGCAAACCAATGTAAAAGACCCAAACCAGCAGTAAATTCATGAAGAGTTGTATCAACGAGGAATTAATTTTCCTGTAAATGAGTGGAATAATGTAGAGGGATTCAATCGAAAGAAGGTGCAAGACAACAACTACCAAGGAAAACAATCAGAGGTAGAGGGCGGATGGGTTCGTCCTTCGCTTCACCATCCTCACATAGAAAAGCAGGGCATTGAGATCCATAGTTCTTTTAACACTAAGGCAACGAACATAGATCAGGATCCTGGCCGACTGCTCTGGTCAGGACTGGTGAGCTATGGATGAAGGCTAAACAACCTTAGGGTCACAATCAACACATGGGGCGGTCACGACATATGGGAAATGAGGGTCATGGGAAATCAATCAACCAATCAATCAGCTAGACTATAAAAATTTCATTCATGAAACTAGACAACCAGTTTACCTACCCAATAAACAAGTAGATCCAAATCATAAATCCTACAAAATCTACCATTAAAACGAGGAAGCATATCATTGCTTGTTCGCCTTCTCTGAGTGTCGTCTGCACGCTCTGTGCAGCTCCCGCTCGTCGACCATTGAGACTTCACCGATACCTCCAAGCCAATGCTAGGGGTACTCTTCTTCCCCCTTAGCCCCCCGAGCCACAAAGGGGCCACTCACACACTATCCAGAGATTTAGTGTAGCACCAAGCTCGCCTCACAAGGACAAGCTACCACTCCTCACCGATTTGGGTATCCCAACTCCCATAAGTAAATCAGTCAAGTTGATATTTTTGCACCTTAACATTACGCAAATAGAAGATCCTCCTTCATCCTTCTCCTTCCTTCATTTTATAGAGTTTTTAACCTCCTTTCTTTCCTAAAATATCATTTAATTAAAGTTTTTAAAAATAAATTCCTAAAAATTCTTCTCCGTACAAGTGTCACCCATCCCCTAAATTCCTCCATTAATTAATTTCTTTAATTAATTAATTATCTCAATTCCCTCACACACCTAGAGTTACTGCCAGAATCACTCATAGGTGTCCCCAAATTCCCTTACAGGTTTTAAAGGCTTTCCCTATTATGGAGTTGCTAATTCAGTTTAAAATTAGAAATCTCTTAAATGGTAGATTCTTTACTAAGTTAACTTTCCTCTTTTCCCCTTAAGTTCCCCTTTTTCCCTTTTTAAGTTACCTATTTTCCCTAGTTTCCCAAATTTTTTATTTTTCCCTCTTTCTCATTTTTAATTAGAACTCAAAAAGGCATGTGTGGAATTTAACCCCTTTTCCCTTTTATCATTTAATTAGTATTTTTTTTTTAAATGATCAAAAAGATAAAATAATTTATTCCCGTTTTCACATTTATTACCACAGATTTTATTTTTATGAATAACTTAATTTCTTACTCCCTTCATGTTACAAGATTTAACGAAGGTCAAAATTATTATGTAAGTTATTTTCATTTTTATTATTATTTTTTTTTTTTGAGAAGACAAGGTTCTACCACTAGTGTAATTTAGACTTAGGCCTTAAATTTCATATTGGGTGGCATTTAATTAGGGAAATTCTTTTTAAAAATTACTTAACATGTTATTTGTCTCAGGGCCATCTAGGTTCATCCCTCTATCATCAACAATGCGACGTGCCCTTCAGGACACACTAGGTGTTCCAAGGGTGCCACTCGCCTCATCTGTTCCTTTGTGCGATGTTCCCTTCATGATGCACTACGTTCTCCAAGGGTGCCACTCGCCTCATCTATTCCTTTGCGCGACGTGCCCTTCAGGATGCACTACGTGCTCTAAGGGTTCCACTCGCCTCTTGACTGATTTGTTAGACATCAATAACCCCTGGAGTCAACACTCTACCATGTGAACTTGTGGGAGACTAAGGGCTTCTAAGGAATAAGGCCCCTGCCTTATTGTGTGCCCCTTAGAATCATCATGAGCGACTGTCACAGTTTTCCCTCACGGCATCGGGGATCCTCTCGAAATAGGTAATTGTTAACCTACGGTTTGAGCCACGATGGGAGTGATAGTAGGTTGTGGCAAGGGTGTTGTCCACACCTCTCCCTCAACATCTCTGGTAGTCGTGCGTGACCCCTTTACTCAACATGTGAGTCTACTCAGCAAGCTATCGTCAGCCTGCATCATCAACAAATCATGTAAGAACATATCCCTATCATATCATCTAGTCAGATGCACTAATATCACATTAAAACAATCAAACCCCCATGGCACACTCCCTGACTCAATCCAGAGTCCAAGGGGTTCCATTGATGCCTCTACATCCTCAAGTTCCAAAACCTCGCACACTCAGTAAAGCCAAGTCAATAGCACCTGTCTATGTCAATGTAGTAAAACAACATGTCATCAACCCATAACGCATCATAATAAAAATCAAAAAGTTTTAATAGCATAAAACTCCATATCACTTGCGAGAAAGTGTCCTCAAAGAATAATTTTGCTCAGTGCGCTAGAGCGAGATGTTATATGTTTTTGATGGGTTATAATTAATGTTGAAATTTAATGGATAAAATGTTAATTTATACATACAATTTTGAGAAAACAATAAATGTTTTTTGGTATGAGTATTTGAATTGTTTTTGATGGGTTATAACTAATGTTTAAATTTAATGGATAAAATGCTAATTTATCACATACAAATTTGAGAAAACAATAAATGATTTACCAAAAATATTTACTTACTCAAGGGAAATGTTTTCGATTTCGATTTAATTATTTAAAAAAAAAGGGTGAAATATTTATAAAATTTCAATTCTAATTATAATATTAGAATTATTCACCACAATATGGGTATCTTAACATAGGTCAAACACCTTAAGCAATTGATTTTGGGGTATTTTCACATAGTTCAAACACCTCATTCACTTGTTTAGATAAACAGATTAAAGATTGATACACTACTATTTTATATGGGTAAAATGCAGATTAAAGATTGATACACTAGTGTTCTATATGGTTAAAATCATTAAAGGGTGAAGAAATCCATAGCCCCAACCAATGCGGCTGCATCATACAATATATTAATATAAAAAATAAATTACATAAGAGTTTCTTATAATCGATCTTAAACAAATGGCCCTCCATTCATCAAAACGTCGTTAACAACCACAAATCAATATAATCATTAATATCAAGGGGAATATGAACAATTGTATCACTTTAGGTATAGAACATATTTTTTCCTTGAATTACATAACTACAAATGAATATTAATGCATACTAAAGAAACACAGTAAAGAAACAAAACTTTAGCTAAAAACACATTAGACCAAGTTGATCTTAACTAACTCCTAAGTGTCTAAATATTCTAAAACTTCCCCTTAAGAACAATTTGGAATATATTGAATAATTTACAAATGTGATACAATAGGATAAGTAAGGAGGCATTAGACCCTAACCTACTACCCCTTAATGACAATTTTATGAACTCCTAACATAGATCGAAGTTTGGAAAAAATAACTTCTATTAAAAGACTTTGCGAAAATGTCTATAACTTCATCATCTATAAGACAAAGAATCACTTTGAAAAGACAATTTTGAATAACATTTCTTATGAAGTGCATGTTTATCTCAATGTGTCCGTTTTTCTGATGTTGAACTAAATATTTTGTGCGCTTGATGGAACTCTAATTTTTATACTAGAGGGTGGCCATATGTTGTCTCTACAATCCCAAATTTGGAAGGATATGTCAAACCCACAATACTTATTAGCTTGCATTAACCCTTTATTGACACTATGTTTCTACTAAGGAAAGAGAAATATCTCATTTATCCTTAGAATCCTAAGTGATAAGTCCAAATCTAAGACTAAAAACATAACATGCAATAGACTTTTGAACATCAACGTCACTGACCCATTGGAATCGGTGAAACCAAACAAGCAAGGAGTCCTCCTTGTAATGTAATGTATATCAATCTAAAATGTACCTTAGATATATTGAAGTATCATTTTTGTTACTTTCAAGTGGCTCTCATTGGTTGTTTTCATGTATAAAGCACAGCAAGAGCAACAGGAAATGAAATATCAAGATGGGTATGAGTCAAATATAAAATTCTACCAACCTGATATCTCAATGTAATGAATATAAAAAAAATGTTGAAATTGGATGAACATGAACTAATATTGAAATATGACATACATACCCTAATGTCGTAATGTGATGAAAATAACCCACCATTGGAATAAGATGAAGATAATTGAACATTACAAGGTGACAAACATAACCCACCATCAAAATTTGAGAAACATATCCTGACATCACAATGTGATGAACATAACTAGATGTCCTAATGTGATTGATCTATATTTTTTTGAGAATGACAGGAAGGAAGAAATATAAAAGTTATATAACAAGGAAATACATTTAGATATTGCAAGGAACACAATAATATAGTAAAACTCAAATTCTATTGGTGACTATATGAAATACAAAAAGATTGTAAAACAAAAAGAAAACAAGCTAGATAGAATGGTGGTAGCTTATCCTTGAAGAGAGATGTGTCATCTATGACATTCACAATAAGTTGATTACAATGATTCTCCAAATGCCTCTTTAACATAAAGCGTAAATGAGAAAACCCTAAAAATCAAAAACCCTAACCTCGAAAGATGAAACACTAAAAGGTTTGTGGGCCTTGATGGAGGTAGTTGATACGTCAAGTTCCCGAGGGCTCAAATTTTTCATACAATATTCATTTGTGGTGCTCGATACACCATACAAAAGGTCTAACCGAAGAGTAAAAATTTCAACTTTCCCAATAGGGATATATTGGATGCTGCAAAGTTAAAAAAACATTGTTTAGGGCATCAAAACAACCCCAAAAGTTTGGCACCCAAAAACTGTACAAAAACTGCTAAGATGGAAACTATACTTTGAGCCAGTGGAATAGTGTTGAGTATGTGTTATATTCTTTGCACGACTAGCCTTAGTGTCTGATATGTTGTGTCAGGAATGCATGGGGTTTTGAGGGGGGGTGATATCCCCCCTCCGCAGGGGTTCACGGGCATTGCCTCAGAGAAATTTATTTTTTTCCTCGGGAAACGTCTCGCCTTTTTGCCTCATTTTTCATGTTGCCTTGATTTTCATGTCCATTGATGGGTGGTTTTTCGGAACATGGCTTTTGTCGATTGTTTTCTATTTCCAGTTAAGGAATTAGGGTTGTTGACTAATAAAGGTCATTGACTTAGGGTTTTGGATGTTTTTGTCTCCTATATGTATATTGTATTGTAAACAATGTATCACTATGAATGAATATATAATATGTTGGTTTTCTCGGTTTCGGTTTCCAGGGGAAAAATATCTGTGTAGTGTGTGTATTTTCCATTGTATATTTTTTGTTATTTTACAGAAAATATGTTTGCAATAAATATTGTACAAGGTTAAAATCTACATTTAGTATTAGAGAATTCTTGGCTTCAGGGGGACACCTTTGTGGTCAAGGGTTTGTGTCGAGACTATGAAAAGCCTTGTTATAATGGGATATATGTGGTATTAATTTTTCAGGTGGAAAAAAATGGCGAGTAGTTCGAAAATGGATATCGATAAGTTTAATGGGAAACATTTTGAGTTGTGGAACCTCAAGATGGAATATATGTCAGTAAACAAATATAAGTGGATCACGGTGGATCTAGGTATTTCACCTACAGGAATTTCAACAGATGATTGGAAAAAGTTAGATCAGAAGGTGAAGAGCACAATCTGACCGTGTCTCTCAAATTTAGTACTACTAAATGTATCAAAGGAAGATAGAGCCAAAGATTTATGGGATCAATTGGGGAATTTGTATCAGTCTAAGTCCCTAGTAAATAAACTATTCCTGCGAAAGAATTTGTATAAGCTAAGGATGATATATGGAGACTTAGTGGCATAGCATTTGAACACATTCAATACTGTGGTAAGTCGGTTAGTATCTATGGCGATTAAAATTTCAGATGAAGATAAGTGTATCAAATTACTGTGCTCTTTACTAGACTCATGGGATAGTCTAGTTGTGGCCATAGGTAGTAATACAACTTCCTTGAAGTTTGATGAGGTGGTCTCATCCTTGTTCTCATAATATATGAGTCTGAAGAACATGAAAGGACATAGCACAAACTCATTATTTGAAAGAGGACAGTCCTATGAAAGAAATAGATCTAAGTCCTCAAGTGGGAGATATAAGTCTAAGGGTAGATATAAATATCATGGAAAGTTTGTAAAGGTATGTTGGAGATGTGGAAAATAAGGGCACTACAAGAACCAATGTTGATCCAAAATTGAGAAAAAGAAGGGATCTGAAGAATCTCCTTCTACATAAGAAAACACCTCCAAAAAAGGAGGGGATGTGTGTTTGGCTTCTTCAATCACACATGCATATCATGAGGCATGGTTGGTTGACTTAAGTGTATCCTTTCATATGACCCCCAATAGGGAGTGGTTCTATCAATATGAAAGGTATGATGGAGGTAATTTTTTCCTAGGTCATGAATCGACCACCATAATTTGATTTCTGTGAGAAAAATGGATGATGCAGGGGTAAACAAAATATTTGAAAACGAAACCTGCAGGATTGTTCGAGGATAAATGGTGATGATGAAGGGAGTTTGGTTTGTAAATCTGTATAATATGCAAGGAATAACTATTAGTGATGCCTCTAATAGTTCCATTGTTCCTGATATTTGAGTTGAAGAAGAAAGAACTCCTACAGTCTCTGGAGAAAAGGTTATGTTGTGGCATAAAATACTGGGGCATATCGAAGAGAAGGGTTTTCAACTACTACATGGTAAAGGTATGGTTGAAGGTATGTCTAAATTCTGTATATATTTTTATTTATGTGAACATTATGTATATGGGAAGTAGAATTGAGTAACATTCCCCTCTGGTGCAATGAGGGCAAACAAAATTTTACAGCTAGTTCGCAGTGATGTGTTTGGACCTGTTTCGGTTCCATCATTGGGAAAATATATGTACTATGTCTCATTTATAGATTAATTCTCAAGGAATACATGGATATATTTCCTTAGGAAGAAATATGAAGTCTTTGACAAGTTTAAAGAGTTTAAATCTCTTTTTGAGAATCAAACAGAGAAAATAATTAAGGTGTTGAGGACAGATAATGCAGGAGAGTTATGCGAGAGTTAATTTGAATAATTATGTAAGAAGTGCAGTATAGAAAGGAAGAATACTAATCCATATACACATCAATAGAATGGATTTGTAGAAAAGATGAACATGACAATGATGGAAAAATCAAGGTGCATGCTCAATGGTGTTGGGTTAGGGAAATAATTATAGGCAGACGCAGTGGTACTACATGTTAACTGGTCAACAGATCACCCTCATCAACACTGCATGAAAAGACTCCACAAGAGGTATGGAATGGTAAGAAACCTTCTATCACACATCTCAAGGTATTTGGTTGTGAGACCTATGTTCATATTCCAAAGGAAAACATGATTAAGCTAGATAAGAAGGATGAAAAGTGTATTTTTATTGGGTATAAAGATGGTCTCAAAGGTTATAATATTTGGAACCCAGAAACTAAGAAGGTTGTTTATAGTCGAGATGTGGTATTTAGATAAATGAGGGATGTTGTTAAACATGAAGTCCTACCAAGTAAGGAAGAATTAATTTGAATAATTATGTAAGAAGTGCAGTATAGAAAGGAATAATACTAATCCATATACACATCAATAGAATGGATTTGCAGAAAAGATGAACATGACATTGATGGAAAAATCAAGGTGCATGCTTAGTGGTTTCAGGTTAGGGAAATAATTATAGGCAGACGCAGTGGGTACTACATGTTACCTGGTCGACGGATCACCCTCATCAACACTGCATGAAAAGACTCCACAAGAGGTATGGAATGGTAAGAAACCTTCTGTCACACATCTCAAGGTATTTGGTTGTGAGACTTATGTTCATGTTCCAAAGGAAAACATGATTAAGCTAGATAAGAAGGATGAAAAGTGTATTTTTATTAGGTATAAAGATGGTCTCAAAGGTTATAATCTTTGGAACCCAGAAACTAAGAAGGTTTTTTATAGTCGAGATGTGGTATTTAGATAAATGAAGGATGTTGTTAAACATGAAGTCCTACCAAGTAAGGAAGAATTAATTTGAATAATTATGTAAGAAGTGCAGTATAGAAAGGAAGAATACTAATCCATATACACATAAATAGAATGGATTTGCAGAAAAGATGAACATGACATTGATGGAAAAATCAAGGTGCATGCTCAGTGGTGTCGGGTTAGGGAAATAATTATAGGCAGACGTAGTGGGTACTACATGTTACCTGGTCGATGGATCACCCTCATCAACACTGGATGAAAAGACTCTGCAAGAGGTATGGAATGGTAAGAAACCTTCTGTCACACATCTCAAGGTATTTGGTTGTGAGACCTATGTTCATGTTCCAAAGGAAAACATGATTAAGCTAGATAAGAAGGATGAAAAGTGTATTTTTATTGGGTATAAAGATGGTCTCAAAGGTTATAATCTTTGGAACCCAGAAACTAAGAAGGTTGTTTATAGTCGAGATGTGGTACTTAGATAAATGAAGGATGTTGTTAAACATGAAGTCCTACCAAGTAAGGAAGAACTAGAGAAGATAGAGTTTGATTTAAAGGATGATGAATCAAACTCTACACAAGAACATAAATCAGAAGAAGAAGATACTCATACTCCAGTATTGAGGAGATTGGTTTCAGAAAGAAGGCTACTAGAAAGGTATACTCCATCTGATTTTCGTTCAAATTGTTCTTTATCTATTATTGATGATAATCCTAGAACTGTCAAGGAGGGAGTGCATTCAAAGGATTGAAATCTCTGGAAAAACTTCATGGATGATGAAATGGAAGCCTCGGATAAGAATGAGTCTTGGGATATAGTGGATTTGTCAAATGGAATAAATCCCATTGGCAACAAATGGGTAATTAAAAAGAAGCTGATACCATAAGGAAAAGCGGAGAAAGACAAAGCTTGATTAGTAGAAAATGGTTATTCCTAGGTTGAGGTAATTGATTATGGTGATATATTTTCTCCTATTTCCAAGTTAAATTCTATACGATTTATGTTATCTACTGCTACTGCATTTGATTTTGAAGTAGAACTGATGGATGTGGAATCAAAAATTTGATACTTATATGATGGGACTTGGCCTCACAAGAATCAAAGAGGATCACTATGTGTATTTTAAATTAATCGGTGATCATTTGATTTATTTGGTATTCTATGTGGATGAAACCATGTTGTTGATAGGAAACAACAAGGAGATTATCCAGGATGCGAAAATCAGTTGTCCTCTAAATTTGACATGAAGGTTCTTGGTGCTTCAAATTTCATTTTGGTCATGGAAATTAAAAGAGATTGGAAAAAGAGGAAACTCTGGTTAAAACAGAGAAAATATGTCAAGACAATATTCCATAGGTTTAATATATAGGAAAGTAAACTGGTGAAGGCCCATTTTCATGTTGGTGAAAATACATTTGTGGATCAGTGTCCCAAGACACAGGAAGAGGAAGAGGACATGTCTCATGTTCCATATGCGAGTGAAGTTAGAAGTGTGATGTATGAAATGGTTTCTACTAGATCGAGCATTGCACATGGAGTTGGAGTTTTGAGAAAGTATATGTCAAAACCAGGGAAGGAGCATTGGACAACAATAAAAAGGGTTTTCAGTTATTTGCGTGGAACTACTAGCTATGTATTGTGCTACAAGGAAGACAAGGATTGGATAGAATGTGGGATATACATGGCTTTGTGGATGCAAACTGGGATGGAGATATGGATCATAGGAGATCTACAAGTGGGTATGTTTTTAACCTGTTTGGAGGAGCAATCAGTTGGATGAGAAAAAGACAGGTTGTAGTGGTACTTTCAATTACATAAGTTGAATACATGACAACCACTCATGTAAGTAACGAAGCAATATGGTTAAAAAGATTGTGTTCAGGTATTGGGTTGGCACAACAAGTTGTAAGGACAACTTGTGACAGTTAGAGTGCAATTTTTTTGGCCAAGAACCTGACTTATCATTCAAATAAAAACAATATTGATATTCGATATCACTTTGTGAGATACATGGTTGAAGAAAATAAAGTGTTAATGATGAAGTTGGACACTTTGAAGAATGTTGCAGATTCATTAATAAAATTTGTGAGAACTGAGAAGTTATCTTGGTGTAGAGAATCCATGGGCATTGTTGCCCTGTATTGTTGACAATGTAACCATGTAATCCCCTATATGCAAAGAAATAACAAGTGGGAGAATGTTGGGTATGTGTTATATTCTTTCCACAACTAGACTTTATGTCTTCTACATTGCGTTGAGCACAAAGGGGGTTTTGAGGGGGGGGCATTAGGGCCCCCCTTGGGGGGTCGCAGGGGGGAAATATCCCCCCTACGTGAGGGTTTGGGGGAATCACCCCCGAGAATTTTTTTTTTTGCCTCAAAAAATGTGTCACATATTTTCCTCGTTTTTCATGTCACCTCGATTTTCATGTGCATTGTTGGGTGATTTTTCAGCACATGGTTTTTCCGATGGTTTTCTATTTCTGGTTAAGGAGTTAGGGTTGTTGACTAATCCAGTTCATTGGGTTATATTTTTAGATGTCGTTGGATCCTATATCTATATTGTATTGGAAACAATGTATCACTATGAATGAATTTAGAATACATTGGTTTTCCCGGTTTGGGTTTCCAAGGGAAAAATATCTTTGTAGTGTGTGTATTTTCCATTGTATATTTTATGTTCTTTTACTGAAAATATGTTTGTAGTAAATATTGTACAAGGTTAAAATCTACAAATAGGTGGGCAACCACTGATGTCCACTTGGATCAGTCCTACCCCCTTAGGAATAAATGGTCTCTATTGTGTCAACTTACAACAACAAATGGAGAAAATTCTATTGAATTTGACTCCTATTGAGCTACTTGCCCTGACAAAGAATCTTCCCTTCTTTGATGACTGTGGATCTTCTGTTGGAGGGTACCCTTCGTATTGGTGTCCATGATCCATTGAAATTTGACCCCTTCAATGCATTCAAGAGTGATTTTTGTAGGGTCCATGTGCTCGGCCATATCCGAAGTGTCCACAAGAGGTGGAAAATATGGTTGAATCAATTTCATGTTAAATATCAGGTGCAATTCAAGGAAAGGAGGAATAATTAATTCAAAATAATTCTCAACCACAACCTTGGTAATGGTGTATGGCCTATATCAAAGTGGTTTTAGCTTCCAGTGGGGTTGTGTGAGGTGCTCCTTTTGTGAATTCAACCACACCTTATCTCCCACCTGAAACTTTTCTGGTACCTGTTATCGCATAGATTGTAGATTGGGAAAATACCAACCCATACCAAAAAAGCATGACAAATATGGGACTATTTACCCACTATCACCTTTGATAAACACTCCCCTCACATTAGTGATGATAGAATAACCACAAGGAAGGAATCTCGGTGAACCTAGGGGAATTGCAATGGAAAGTGAAAGGATACAAAAGGTGTCCCTACAGGTCAAGGTAAAATATGGAAGGGAGGCTTTGAGAAAGAGTCATGTGAGAAGGTGATTGGTTTATGAGAACATGTACCTGCAAAATAATGTTAAACTTACCCAAAACAAGACAATATATAGAAAATGAAGCCTCAAAACCAAAGGGGATTGACAAAAAGAACTTGCTTTCACAAATTGCAGCAGTATGGAAAAATATATATCTTAAACAAATGATAATAATAGCTACAAATTTATCCATCAAAATTAGGTACACAATATTAGCAATGAGTAGATGAATTTCTAATGACTAAAGGAAGACTTTGATATCAATTAGAGGGATATTAATTAGTGTTATCATCAATATTGTAACATTCTTTTGGTTGTAGAAAAAAATTCAGACAATAAAAACTTCTAGCCACTAGAATGAACAAGTAAATCCACCCAAAACATATCCAATAACTAGTAGATTAGTTATGACATATTGCAAGTGAATTTTACTTGTAGAAAAGTGAGAAAAGAGTGAAATAAAGATGAGTTTGTTGCAAACCTATTTGTTGTAGCATAAATTTTGTAACAAAAATGATATATCTTGGTTAATCAAGACACCATTAGTGGACAATGTAGATTAAAGCATGTAAAATCAAATTCCTAACTTAAGACAATTCAATCTCCTTGATATGATGTTTACCAATGCATAATATTCAACCTCTAATGAAATTCGATCAGTACGTTATCTACTAGGTTATGGGGTCTGTAGGGGTGTAAGAATTTTTACTCCCTAGAGCAAACACACCTTATAAAGTTAATGTACAAGGGTGTAATCCATTTTACTCCTTGTAGCAACCTTTGAAAAATATCTTTTTCAATGACAAAAAATATATATCCTAGTGGAGGGTGTATTCCCTTATACTCCTCCAAGGGTTTAACAAAATTAACATTAAGAACAAGAGGAAACAACGCAAACACATAAATTCCTTGCCTAGTTCAATAGATAGCATGTAAAACTCTTACTTATCAATAATGTTCCACCACATTGCCAATAACATAAGAATAAAGAGATAGCACCAGCCTTCCTTCCAATAGACAAGTAAAAAAATCCAGAATACACCAAGAGAAAGATAGAGCAAATTTCCCAAGTAGGGAACAAATTGCATCCAATAGAGTATGTCATTCTCAAAACCATGATGATAAAATGAGAATGAGATGACCTTTATTTATACAAGGTCATATAACCCTAATTTTTCAACTTTATAAGTCAATTACAAATTATATAAATAGGGTCGACCCTCTAATTTTTCTTTACATTTTATAAAAATAAAATAACATAAAATTAAAATCCTCAAAGGGGTTACATTAGCCCTCCAAGAGAGACATTGATCCTCTAGATGAATATCATTGGGCCTCCAAAGTCCATGTGTCTCCTCGACATGTTCTAGGGTGACAAGCAATGCATATCTCTCCATCAAATCACATCACATCACTATCATCATCATCAAACCTATCATAACTCCATAAATAAATGTGACATCAAGGTATAGGATATGAAATCCTAGGCATCCCAAGGCCAATGTTTAGGTGCAAGGGGCCATGATGTGTTCATATCATGTTTTAGAAGTGCATATAAAGTAATCGTTCATGCTCCAAAGTGTGAAATTATTGGGGGTGCATCATCTGACCTGTGGACTTCAAGCCCCTATGAAGTTCCAAGTGGCCTAGATCCTCCATGGAAAATATTTCACATGGGGATTTCCTACAAATGTATCATGCCAATTAATCCATATTTAATAAAATAACCACTCAAACATGTGCATCAAATCCTCCCTTTTCAAAATAAAAAAATGCTCAAAGACGTTGTACAACTTCCCAAATTTAAGTATGGGAGGGTTTTCATGGTGCCCTATTGGGTAGGTCATTCCCCAAGTCAAGGAGTGTTTCCAAAGATGACCCTCTCTAAGTCATGTAAAATAGTATGACATGGATGGGGGTGTGACTCTGGGGCATGGGGTTTCTTGACATTACAAGAGCTCATATTGTCTCATTTATGGGATCCTTTGTAGAGGGTCTGTTGCATCCGCGTTTGCAATGAAACCTTTTTCCGAGCCCTTTATTTGCCATTAATTTATTAGTATCCAAATCATTAAGTGTTATGTGCAATGGAAATTAAGGAGCACTGAAATTCCACTTGAAGCTAATAACACACAAATTTTCATGTGCAAGGAAAGTAAAAGACACTGCAAAATGCATTCCCTCAATAGGCAAGAGATTATTAATTATGTGTTTTATTTTACAGGTCCTTGATTTTTTGGAGAAGAGTTTCATTTCTATCATAAGCTTGGGGTGAGAATATAGAGGATAATATATGGCTCTTATATTTTTCCAACTACAATCCCCTGGGCCTTTATTCCTTTCTTCCCATGAAATGAGGTACAATCCCTTATTGGATCAATATGCCTGAAAACCCAAAAGATGAATAGATGGAAGAGAAGAGGTGTGGAAAGTGATAATTATGTGAGGGAATGGTATGATGACCCTTCAAGGAATCCCACTAGTAGAAATCCTTTTCTCGAGGGTGACCCAATTACTAAGAAAACATGTAAACCACCAAGGTGTAATGAGAAAGGAATAATTTCCAAGAAAAAAAATTCAAAAACAATAAAGGACTCTTTGCAACATGTTAAAATGACACTTACCATGAGACCATACTTTTTACCTCATCGATGAAGACCCATTGTCCTCTCTGAGCCAATTTGGTGTGGTGGACACTATTGTTGTCGATCAATGGTGATGTGAGGTAAGAGGAGGGTCTCTATCTTCTCGTCTAGCTCTCGACACTCTACATATTCAAACTGTGGGCCTCAATACATAATATCCTTAGTAACCCATAGAAAATGGGGGTAACATATGGCTCCTACTTGGGGACATGTGTTGTCCATAGAGTACATGAGAACCTCAACATATCCTGGGAAGACCTATTCCTACACACACTGAAACAATACATGTTTGGATATCGAAGGGTGGCACACTAACCCCTTTATTCATATAATCAAAACTTAAAAATTTCAAAAATGACAACTATCTCTAAAAGAAACTTTTGCATTTTTTTCAAAACCTTCTAACTAACATGTGATATGATTTCAAGAAAATGCAATAAACAATTATGCATAAATTTAAATATAGAAATATGTAAATAGAGCATGAGTATGCAAATATAAACAAATGGAACTAATCTAACATAAACGGACAAATGAAAATGCAAGAAAACAAATGAGAATGCAAGATTTCTATTTTGTTCGGAAAATCTTCCCAATTCTCCTCTCTTATTCATAGTTGTGAAAAATGAGCCCCTTGTCTCTCTACACATATGTTTGTGAGTTTGAAACTCACCCTCTTTAAATTGGACCTTTTTGGTGATCCATATTCTTATCTCTTGCGCACTATTTATCTTCCACTTCCCAAGCTATTATATTTCTCCTTCACGAATACTCATATTCTCTTTGTTTCCCTGTCTGCTCATTTTCTCATAGCTATGGTGTTTTTCTATCTTTTATCTATTCTTACTCCTATCCTTAGGGTCCATGATGTATTTTTGCAGTTGAAATACCTTATATCAATCCCTCAAATTCGAAGGGGAAATATAGCACGCCCTTCTTATTAGTGTCTTAAATGAGCCTTCATTCCTCCAAGTACCAAATATTTCAGAAGTCATAACTGCTCAACCACCCAATTCTAACCACCATAAAATGAGTTTGTGGTTCTATACAATCCAGGTACATTGGCAGGTTCTATATTTAATTATTATAGTTTTAGTATGGATTTTTGAGAAAGATTTCTATTTTACTCATTGAAACTTCTCAGTTTCACCTCACCAATCCCACTTGTCATATCATGGCTAGTACTCAAGGATTACTTCCTAGTCAACCATCTAGTATAATTTCATTAATAACAAACATAAGTATATGATTCATATTCAATATACATGAATTCTTAGTATAATTACAGCTATGGGGGGGGATAAGGTCTTACATTCTCCTCCCCGTTAAAGAAACACCATTTTTAGTGTTCAAAACACCATATAAAAAAATTATACACAAAAAAATGGCTATTCCATTCTCACGGAATCTTGCAGTTCCCAAGTAGCCTCATTTTCTCGAAAGTGCTTCCATTACACCTTCACATGCATGACAATTTGGTTCTGAAGTAATGTTTGTCTGTTGTCCAGGGTGTGTTGAGGTTAGAGTTGGAACTCTCCCTATGGGTCCACCTATATCACAATCCAATCAATAACGTGATTAGAATCATGAACATACTTATTTAAAAAAGATACATGGAACACATTGTGAGCTCTAACAATAGGTGGCAATGCAAGTCTATATTTTATTGGTCCCAATATTTCCAACACTTCAAAAGATCCACAATAGCAGGGTGGAAACTTATCATAAGTCCCCCTCCTTAGCGATATCTTATTGGGTTTTACCCTGAGATATACATGATGTCATACCTTAAACTCTTTATGGGTTCTTTTTTTCCTTCATATCTGTTTTTCCTATTTTAGGTTACTTTTAGATTCTTCCTTATCCTGATCATTGCCTACTCCATGTCCTTTAAAAATTATGGTCCAAGTGTGATCCTATCCACTGGACTATACCAACTAATTTGAACTATGCATTTTCTTTCATACAGATCCTCAAATGGTCTCATATTCAATGATTCCTGATAAGCATTGTTGTAGGAAAATTCTACCAAAGGTAGATATTCTTCCCACTTCCTGGGTTGATGCATGAAATGCATCCTTAATATGTCTTCCAACACTTTGTTCACTCTTTCATTTTGACCATATTTTTGAGGATGGTGGTATTTACTAAATGATAGCCACATTCATAAGCCTACAAACAAGCCTTTGTAGAAATTCGAAGTGAACTTCACATTTATTTTTAAAATTATGGTCTTTGGTAGACCATCCAATCTAGAAATTTCCTTCATAAAAATGTCAAAAACATTTATAGTTTTAAAAGTGGATTTAATAGGAATAAAGTGAGCTACCTTGCTTATATTATCCACCACTTCCATAATTTCTCCTTGCTTCTTATATGTATTGGGTAAACCAATTTTAAAATCCATGGATATTTTCTTTCATTTCCATTCTGGAATTTGCAAAGGTTGTAGCAATTCTACAGGGTGTCGGTGTTCATATTTTCCCTGTTAACACTCAAAAAACTTGGAAATATACTCAACAATGTCCTATTCCATTCTTGGTCAGTAATACAATTTCCTTATTGTTGTTATCATATTATGATAACAAAGATTACTCACATAAGGTATCTTATTAAATTCATCAATGATTAGATGTTGTTGGATTACTGAGAGGGGGGGTGAATCAGTAATAGCATAATGATACTCATTTTTCTTCAAATATTGTATCAATGTAGAATTATTATCTAATAATGAGCAGTAAGAAATAAACAATCACACACATACACAATACACCAGTGCTTTATGTGGAAATCCAAATCGGGAGAAAACCACAAAATGTTTTTTATTATATGTCTTGAAGAATTACATTCATTAGAAGCACCAACTTACTTTTTTTTCCAGCTACAACTGGAAGGAGTCTCCAACCCCCTAGTTTCTCAGGCTACAACCTGAGGGAAACTCCAAATCCCCAATTCTCTGGCTACAACCAAAAGGAGGCTACAACCCCTTATGTTCTCCGGCTATAACCCAAAGGTGGATACAACCACCTTTCCTTGCCTCATCCAACCGCCCTGAATTAGAATTATAATGATGGAACCATTGTCACACTATCACTGTGAGATATACCACTATAAGCCTGTACCAATAAATATGAACCATGCATCAACCATGCATCAACCTGTACCTCAACCTGTAATCAACTTGTACCATAAATAAGTGCATCAACCATGCACCAACCTGTAATCAACTTGTACCATAAAAAATTGCATCGAACCATGTACAAAGTATGTACCAATCATGTGTAAACTACTCATCAACTTTTACTCATCAATATGTACCAACATCATCAACTATACATCTCATGTATGTGCCAATTCATCAAATACTTGTCTCAACCATGTACTCAACATGTACCTCAACCAAAACCCCTCATCAATTTCATCATCTAAATCTGATTTGTAGCTATGTAATAGACCTGGTATATATGATCACATTCCTCCAAACCTTCCTTAACTTTAACAACAAGAGACTAGCATTTTCATCAAACTTTTATTTAGCCTCACATGCCTAGTTTTGGATTAGTCAACAACCCTAACTTGAAGTAATCATAACTTTGAACCTGTAATGTATAAATATATGAAACTGATACACAATGTTATTCAGTGTGTTTTGTGCAATTACTCCATGTTTCACTACTTGGAACCTTTCATAAAATGATATATAGAAAAAATGGCATACCTTTCTGAATTTTGGATTATTCTAGAGAGCGACCTTGTAGAGCGTGCCCCACACGAAATTTTCATTGAATTGATATGAAAATATTACAAATAATACTAAATATTGTATCTTAACCAACACATTTAGTCTCACTGAATTTGGATCAGTTATGAAGAAGTTATGACGTTTTTACCCAAAACACGTTTTTTTGACTAGTTTCAGGACTAGCCACAAACCCTATTTTCCACGGCGTGTAAATCCCAAAATACAACGACCCACAAGATGAATTTTTTACCATGGATACTTGGGTATGTTTTCTCAATATCATATAAATTTCACGATCTGAATCATTATAGAAAACAATTTATAGAGAAAATGGTGAGATAACCTATAAATAGCATACCTTAGAAAGAACCATCAAAAGAATTTATCCTTCCTTGCATTTCGGTCTTCTTTTCTTCACCTTTCCTCAGAAATTTGGCTTAGATATCCTTGGTTACCTCAGACACCTATATATGTTCAATATGCTCAAGTTTAATTAAAATGAGAGAGCATTGCCTCTTATTTATACTCTCCAAGTAGCTTCCTTAAAAAGATCTTCTAGGTCACTTGGCCCACTTTCCTTATTTTAGGGTTAACCCGCTTCTAATTTTTCCATTAAATTTATTTTTGAAATAATTTATTTTGTATTCACTTTGAATTATAATGCACTCATCACTTCACTTTATTATTTACCTTTTAAAATCTCTTAAACCACTTTGACTACTTTGACCTTTTGGGGCTTCTAGATGACATAAGAGGGTCCAACAACTTCGTAAGGCCATAACTTTCAAACCTTGAGGAGTTATGTGACATTACACATACCACCATAAATGGAATGACATGTAATATCCATCTAGAATATTATTACCTTCAAATATAGTAAAAACTATACCGTTATCCATCAAACAAACTTGGCTCCATTACCCAAACCTGGGTTCTCCAACTTCACATGGTCATAACTCTCTAACCGTGAGGAGTTATGTGATGTTCTAAATATTATAGGAAATGGAATGACAAACACTATCCATATAGGATATTTTCACTGACAAACTCTCTATCCTTCATCTCATTATTCCACAATTAAGAATGGGTTCTCTTACTCCGCAAAGCGTCTTCCCGTGAGGTCTTTCACCATAAGGGGACCACTTCGGAGTTCATCCATATTTACTTCTTATCAAACATGAAAAAAAAATAATGATTTATATTTACATAAAAAAATATTGGGTCTATTACCCAAACCTTTGTGCTACGTGGATTTCTTCAAGGGTTGGCATCAATGAAAACCAACCTTAATCAACAATCGACCCCTATGGAATTAATGGAAACACTCTGATGCAATACTAAAATCATATCACTCATGCTCCCCCTATAACCATGCAAATGTCCTCTGCATCTAATAAATATTCCTCTGTCCTCTTCATCTGATAAATATCTCTCCCTTTGTCATCAATGGAAAAGGTATATTTCCATCTGGGGATGCTCCCCCTGATTGAACTGTCCTTTTATGGTGATTCCTCGTGTACATATAAGACATATAAGATAAGCATTCAAAAATAATTCATTTTGGAGTATAAATAAATCCAAGTCTTTGGCAAAGATATTCAAAGGCTTCCCGTGGAAGTGGTTTTGTAAAGATGTTTGCCACTTGTTCTTTTGCGCCCACATACTCAACTCTAATTTTCTTTTCTACAACCTATTCCCATAGAAAGTGATACTTGATTGGAATGTGCTTCGTCTTGGAGTGAATCACCAGGTTTTTTGAGATATTTATAGCACTTGTATTATCACAATATATTGGAATGGGCTCATCATACTCAACCTGTATATCATCAAAGTTTGTTTCATCCAAAGAACCTATGTACAACATGTTGTTTTTGCAATATACTCAGCCTCGGCTGTATATAGATATAATGATGATTGTTTCTTTCTTATCCATGATACCAAACACTCACCTAAGTAGAATGTTGCTCCACTGGTGCTTCATCGGTCTTGAATACAACCTGCCCAATCTGCATTTGTGTAGGAAATAAGTGATAGATCTGCATCTTTTGTTCCTTTGAGATATCTGAAGATCCTCTTTACTGATAATACATGTGATTCCTTTGATTATTCTTGAAATCGTGCCACCTTCCCAACTGCCTGCATTACATCTGGTCTGGATGTTGTAACATATAGTAGGCTGCCAATCATTGACCTATATTGCCTCTGATCTATAGACTTTGAATCATCATCTTTGCTCAACTTACAACTGTTTTTCATGGGAGTGATAATTGGTTTGCAATATTTCATTCTGAACCTCTTTAGCATTTCTCTGATATACTTTGTTTGAGAAAAAAAATTCCTTGGTTGATTTGACATATCTAAAGTCCCAAAAAGAAGGATAGTTATCCAAGTAACGACATTTCAAATTCATTTTGCATGTCTTTTGAAAATTTATGGCTTAACCTGTCATCATCACTACCAAAAATAATATCATCAACATAAACTTCAATTAATAAAATATTACCTTGACTTACCTTGATGTAGAGGTTGTTGTCTGCACTTCCTTTTATGAACCTTGTTTGTTGCAGATACTTATCCAGTCTAGAATACCATGCTCTAGGAGCCTATTTAATCCCATACAAGGCCTTCTTTAATTTACACACATAGTCTGTGTTCTCTGACAACTGAAATCGTTCTGGTTGTTCAATGTATAATTCTTATTCAAGTTCCCAAATCAGAAAACATGATTTTATGTCCATCTAATATACTTTAACATTTTTGGAGCATGGATAATCTAAAAGAAAACAGATTGTTTCCATTCTGGCAACTGGGGAAAATGTCTCTTCAAAGTTGATTCCTTCAATCTGTGCATATCATTTACATACCAATCTAGCTTTGTTCCTTGTAACATGTCCATATTCATTCAATTTATTCCCGAAAACCCATTTGGTGTCGATCTCATTCTTCTTATTTGGTCTTGGAACCGATTCCCAAGTGTCATTTTTCTCTATTTGATCCAATTCTTCAACCATGGACTTTTTCCAAAATTAATCCTTGTTGGCTTCTTCAAAACAGTTTGGTTCAATTGTACATAAGAGTGCTAGGTGTGTTTGTTCTCGTGAATGGAGTTTTATTCTAGTCTCAACTCCTGCATCTTTGTTTCCAATAATCTGATATGAAGGACGATTCTTCTGTACTCATTTTCTAGGCGTATTTGAAGATACTTGTTGAACTTTCTCTTCTTCTTATGTCTGATTCTCTTCATATTCATCTTCCTCTTCTACTTCTTTTTCATCTTCTTCTTCAAAAAGTTGTTCCATTGATTTGTTTTCTTCTTCCTTTGATTCTGGTATGCCTGTTTCATCAATTGTTACGCTGATGCTTTCCACAACTTTTTTTAATCTTAGATTGTAACACTTGTATGATTTATTTGTACTTGAGTAACCAAAAAGTATTCCTTCATCCACACGAGACTCAAACTTTCCCATTCTTCCATCTTCTCTTTTGATGTAGCATTTGCTTCCAAAAACTCTGAAGTGCTTCACATTTGATGGTCTTCCTTTCGATATCTCGTAGGGAGTTTTATCAGTGTTGTTTCTGAGCATTAACCTGTTTTGAATGTGAAATTTTGTATGCACTACTTGTGTCCAAAAAATATCTATCAAATTTGAATCTATTATCATTGTTCAATCCATTTCTTGTACTATCATGTTCTTTCTTTCAACAACTCCATTCTGTTGAGGTGTCCTAGCGACGAAGAATTGCCTTTTTATTCCATGATTTTTGCAGTAGTCCATAAATTCCTTTGAGGTGAATTCTCCTCCATTATTGATCCAGGTGGATATCCTTGGCCACCCACCTTTTCCAAATGGCTCAAAACAGTTTTCTGGCAATTTTGGCAATTTACTATTTTTAGCAGGTTTTAACTTCCAGTGCCATTTTGAGGGCCCAAATGAAGGATTTTTGAGATCAAGGTTCTCAATGATATCCCAAGGCATTATTTCTCCCCCAAAATTAATATCCTTGACGATACCTTTCCAACGAGCTATCACACGCCTAAAACAAAGATCGTATGCAAAAGTTATGACCCCGGGAAGTTGATCTACTCACTTACCCAAATAGGGCCCACATGACTTTTGGCGCTTCATCTCCTAGGGTTAGGTTTTTGGATGTCTAGGACTTTTGGAATTTTTGTTTATTGTAAAAGGGCCTTCAGAGCCTCATTGTAATCATCTTCTTGTGAATGCGAGTAGCTGTCACATCTCTTCTCAAAGATAAGCTGCCACCATTATCGCGAGTCTTTCACTCTGTATTTATACAGTCTCTGTTCATTTCTTTCATTAATAGAAATCATGTATTACTGTATATATATGTTTATGGTTGCATCTATGATACATTTTTGTTATATTATTGAATATATGTGATATCTCTATGCATTTCTTTATTATATCTCCGATCTCATTTCGTGCCAAAAATAGTCTGGATCAGTGGTATCAGAGCAGGCTACTCTTGATCATTTGTTCAGTGCATGTCCCCAAAGAGGTCAGAGTATAGCAAGTTGGGTCTCAATCTTGTCTCTCTTGAAGACAATCGCTCTCACACACCCAAGAAACCCTCAGTGGCGGAAGAAAAGAAAAACGACGGAGCACACGATCCTATCAATCTGTTGCTTGAGCAAGCTCTCATGCGATAGAGGGACGAAATGATGGAGAATTTTTCCCACATCCTTCAATGCCTATCGATATCATCAGGTGCATCTTCATCAATCGACCACTTTGGAGGTACCTCGCCTTTTAAGGTACACGTTAACTTTGATATTCCTATATTTAAAGGATCGATAAATGCAGAAGCCCTAGAAAAATAGTTAACTCTGCTAGAAGGTTATTTCTCTGTTCACAATTATTTTGACAAAGAAAATATCACCTTCTCACTCCTTAAAGCTCTCCCTCATGTCAAGAATTGGTGGGAAACTTACTGGGATCAAAGTTCCACAGAGGAGTCTGGAATATATGGGGTCGATCCCACTTGGGATTTTTTTGTGGATGCGGTAAAGGAACAGTATTACCTTGTTGGAAACTATGAGGACCAGTACATGAGATGGACCACACTGCAGCAAGAGAGGGGCCAAGCAGTTCTGAAGTTCACCAATACCTTCCATACCTTGTGCACCAAGCTGGGTATCAAAGACTCCGAGTGACATTTGGTTCTGAAATACCATGGGGATCTACATAGACTGAAATGGATTTTCTGGACATCTCATCACTCAGTGTTGCTTATCGATATGCTGTTAAAATTGAGAAGAAATTTAAGCACCAGAAAAAACGAGAGTTTGGGCTTGCAAATCCACAACAACCAAAGTATGAAAAAGACGGCCCTAACAAACAATTTCTTGAAAACCAGTCCAAGACACAAAAAAAAGAAGGGTCACAGGAAGACAAAGAAGGGCACCAGAAAATGGTGCGAGTTCCACAAAAGTCCCTGGCACAACACCAATGAATGTCACTCAAAACAATCATTAGTGGCTGGGATCAAAGACAAAGAGCCGAACCCTGATTCAAAATCTGATTCTGAAAATAATGGTAAAGGACAGATCATTGACGCGGACCCCACTACTATTATCGCTACCGCAACAATTCAACCAGAAGAACCAACCGATCCTAAAGAGGGGGATCACCTTTTTCATTCACATATGTGGGTGAAGGGGACCCTGCTACATTTTATTGTTGATAGCGGAAGCCAAAAGAACCTCATCTCAGCAGAGGTCGTCAAACAGTTGGGATTGTCAACAACACCACACCCATAGCCATACAACATTGGGTGGCTTTGCCAAGGATGAGATATCTATGTCAGCCAACAGTTTCGATTATCATACAACATCCAACCCTTCAAGGATGAGGTATTATGTGATGTTGCCCCACTGGATGTCTATGATGTGCTCTTGGGACAACCATATATGTGGAGACACCATGTTGTTTATGAGTCTCGACCCTGTAGTGTCATTGTTACTTTGGGGGGTCATCTCTACAGAATACCAGAGGTAGTTCCGACTACTGTTCCACCTAAAAAGTGTTGCAATGTAGTATCTCATACTACAAAATTCATCTTCTTCACAATATGTTCAAAAGGAGAACAAAAGGACACTGCAACCACTACAACCTTGCCCCAAGCACCTTCTATCCAACAGAAGCAGGTTGACAAGGCTGTAGAAAAGTGAAAAGATTCATTTTGTACATCATCCTCTCATGTATCTTGACTTGTTGAACAACCTCAACCTCAACAGGTTCATGACAGATTTCCACAAACTGAGCAACGCGATGTCTCTAACAAGACGAGCAACTCACCAAGATGTAGATTCAATAAACGCTTTTCCCTCTCCCCCAAGAACTCAATGCAATGGAGACCATTGCTTCCTAGGGAGGTAGAATTGATCCAGGTGGATATCAGTGGCCACCCACCTTTTCCAAATGGCTCAAAACAGTTTTCTGGAAATTTTAGCAATTTACTATTTTTAGTAGGTTTTAACTTCCGAGGCCATTTTGAGGGCCCAAATGAAGGATTTTCGAGATCGAGGTTCTAAATGATATACAAAGGAATTATTTAGCCCCTAAAATGAATCTCCTCACCGATAAATTTCCAACGAGCTATCAAACGCCTAAACGGAGATCGTATGCAAAAGTTACGACCCCTGGAAGTTGATCTACTCACTTACCCAAACTGGGCCCACATGACTTTTGGCTTTTAATCTCCTAGGGTTAGGTTTTTGGATGTCTAGGAATTTTGGCATTCCTATTTATTGTAAAAATGCCTTCATAGCCTCATTGTAATCATCTTCTTGCGAATGTGAGTAGCTGTCACATCTCTTCTCAGAGATAAGTTGCCACCATTCTAGCGAGTCTTTCACTCAGTATTTATACAGTCTCTGTACATTTATTTCATTCATATAAATCATGTATTATTGTATATCTGTGTTTATGGTTGCATATCTGATACATTTTTGTTATATTATTGAATATTTGCAATATCTTTGTGCATTTCTTTATTATATCTCCGATATCATTTCGTGCCAAAAATAGTCTGGATCAGTGGTATCAGAGAAGGCTGCTCTTGATTGTTTTTTCAGTGCATGTCCTCGATGAGGTCCGAGTATAGCAAGTTGGGTCTCGAGCTTGTTTCTCTTGAAGACAATCACTCTCGCACACCCAAGAAACCCTCAATGGTAGAAGAAAATAAAAACGACGGAGCAGACGATCCTATCAATCCGTTGCTTGAGCAAGCTCTCATGCAACAGAGGGATGAAATGATGGATAATTTTTCCCACATCCTTTAACACCTGTCGATAGCATCAAGCACATATTCATCAAGCGACCACTTTGGAGGCACCTTGCCTTTCAAGGTACAAGTTAACTTTGATATTCCTGTATTTGAAGGACAGATAGATGCAAAAGCCCTAGAAAAATGGTTAACTCTGCTAGAAGGTTATTTCTCTATTCACAATTTTTTTGACAAAGAAAATATCACCTTCGCACTCCTTAAAGATCTCCCTCATGTCAATCATTGGTGGGAAACTTACTAGGAGAAAAGTTCCACAGAGAAGTCTGGAATATATGGGGTCGATCCCACTTAGGATTTTTTTGTGGATGCGGTAAAGAAATAGTATTACCCTATTGGCAACTATGAGAACCAACACATGAGATGGACCACACTGCAACAAGAGAGGAGCCAAGAAGTTACAGATTTCACCAATACCTTCCATACCTTGTGCACCAAGCTGGGTATCAAAGACTCTAAGTGACATTTTTTTCTGAAATATAGTGGGGCTCTACATAGATACATCTAGACTGAAATGTATTTTCTGGACATCTCATCACTTAGTGTTGCTTATCGATATGCTCTTAAAATTGCGCAGAAATTTAAGCACCAGAACAAACGGGAGTTCAGGCATGCAAATCCACAACAACCAAAGTATGACAAAGACATCCCTAACAAACAATTTCCCGAAAACCAGTCCAAGACACAGGAAAAGAAGGGTCACGGGAAGATAAAGAAGGACACTGAAAAATGGTGCAAGTTCCACAAAATCCCCTGGCACAACACCGATGAATTTCTCTCAAAATAGTCATTAGTGGTCGAGATCAAAGACAAAGAGCCGAACCCTAATTCAGAATCTGATTTTGAAAATAATGGTAAAGGACAGATCATTGACGCAGACCCCACTGCTATTGTCACTATCGCAGCAATTCAACCAAAAGAACCAACAGATCCTGAAGAGGGGGATATCATTTTTCATTCACATATGTGGGTGAAGGGGACGTCGCTACATTTTATTGTTGATAGTGGAAGCCAGAAGAACCTCATCTCAGCAAAGGTCGTCAAACAGTTGGGATTGTCGACAACACCACACCCACATCCATACAAGATTGGGTGGCTTCACCAAGGACAAGATCTCTGTGTTAGCCAATAGTGTTGATTATCATACAACACCCAACCCTTCAAGGATGAGGTATTATGTGATGTTGCCCCACTGGATGTCTATGATGTGCTCTTGGGACAACCATATATGTGGAGATGCCATGTTGTTTATGAGTCTCAACCCCGTAGTGTCATTGTTACTTTGGGGGGTCATCTCTACAAAATACCAGAGGTAGTTCCGACTACTGTTCCACCTAAAAAGTGTTGCAAGGTAGTATCTCATACTATAAAAAACATCTTCTTCACAATCTGTTCAAATTGAGAACAGAAGGACATTGCAACCACAACAACCTTGCCCCGAGCACCTTCTATCCAACAGAAGCAGGTTGACAAGGCTGCAGCAAACTCCAAACATTCCTTCTACACATCATCCTCTCATGTATCTCAACTTGTTGAACAGCCTCAACCTCAACAGGTTTGTGATAGATTTCCACAAACTGAGCAGCGCGACGTCTCCAGTAAGACGAGCAACTCACCAAGATGCAGATTCAACAAACGCTTCTCCCTCTCCCCTGGGAACTCAATGCAATGGATACCATTGCTTCCTAAGGAGGGAGTATTGATCCAGGTGGATATCAGTGGCCACCCACCATTTCCAAATGGCTCAAAATAGTTTTCTGGGAATTTTGGCAATTTACTATTTTTAGCAGGTTTTAACTTCTGGGGCCGTTTTGAGGGCCCAAATGAAGGATTTTCGAGATTGAGGTTCTCAATGATAGATAAATTCATGTTTGAGCCCCCAAAATGAATCCCCTCGATGATACCTTTCCAACAAGCTATCACACGCCTAAAAAGGAGATCGTATGCAAACGTTACGATCCCGGGAAGTTGATCTACTCACTTACACAAACGGGGCCCACATGAATTTTGGCGCTTCATCTCCTAGGGTTAAGTTTTTGGATGTCTAGACTTTTGGTATTCCTGTTTATTGTAAAAATACCTTCATAGCCTCATTGTAATCATCTTCTTACAAATGCGAGTAGCTGTCACATCCCTTCTCAGAGATAAGCTACCACCATTCTAGCGAGTCTTTCACTCCATATTTTTATAGTCTCTGTACATTTCTTTCATTAATAGAAATCGTGTATTACTGTATATCTGTGTTTATGGTTGCATCTATGATACATTTTTGTTATATTATTGAATATATGTGATATCTCTGTGCATTTCTTTATTATATCTCCGATCTCATTTCATGCCAAAAATAGTCTGGATCAGTGGTATCAGAGTAGGTTGCTCTTGATCGTTTTTTTAGTGCATGTCCCCGACGAGGTTCGAGTATAGGGATGATTTTAAGGATGGAAATTTATTTTAAAATGTAGAAACCTTGGTGAATGTTACTAATCCTTCATATGTCAACTATAAATGGTTGGCGATATTTTTGTAAAAAGATTCAAATTTCTAAGGATTTTATATAGTTTTTATAAAATTTTGGTGATTTTTAAGTTAAAATAATTTTATCCTATAGAATTTGGGTATATCATTTTTAAAATAGCAAATCTCGTTTTTGGAAAAAACATGGAAAATTATCCCATGAGTGAAATTTATCCCCTAAAATCATCCTTGTGCACCGAGTATAGCAAGTTGGGTCTTGAGCTTGTCTCTCTTGAAGACAATCGCTCTCGCACACCCAAGAAACCCTCAATGGCGGAAGAAAATAAAAACGATGGAGCAAACGATCCTATCAATTTGTTGCTTGAGCAAGCTCTCACGTGACAAAGGGACGAGATGATGGATAATTTTTCCAACATCCTTTAATTCCTGTCGATAGCATCAGGCGCATGTTCATCAAGTGGCCACTTTGGAGGCACCTCACCTTTCAAAGTACAAGTTAACTTTGATATTCCTGTATTTGAAGGACAGATAGATGCAGAAGCCCTAGAAAAATGGTTAACTTTGCTAGAAGGTTATTTCTCTATTCAAAATTTTTTCAACAAAGAAAATATCACCTTCACACTCCTTAAATCTCTCCCTCATGTCAAGCATTGGTGGGAAAATTACTGGGAGAAAAGTTCCACAGAGGAGTCTGGAATATACGGGGTCAATCCCACTTGGTATTTTTTTGTGGATGTGGTAAAGGAACAGTATTACCCTGTTGGAAACTATGAGGACCAGTAGATGAGATGGACCACACTGCGGTAAGAGAGGGGCCAAGCAGTTCTGGAGTTCACCAATACCTTCCATACCTTGTGCACCAAGATGGGTATCAAAGACTCCGAGCGAAATTTGGTTCTCAAATATCGTGGGGCTCTACATAGATACATCCAGACTAAAATGGATTTTCTGGACATCTCATCACTCGGTGTTGCTTATCGATATGCTGTTAAAACTGAGAAAAAATTTAAGCACCAGAACAAACGGGAGTTCGGGCCTGCAAATACACAACAACCAAAGTATGACAAAGACGACCCTAACAAACAATTTCTCGAAAACTAGTCCAAAACACAGGAAAAGAAGGGTCACGGGAAGAAAAATAAGGACATTGGAAAATGGTACGAGTTCAACAAAAGCCCCTGGCACAACACCGATGAATGTCTCTCAAAATAGTCATTAGTGGCCGAGATCAAAGACAAAGAGCCGTACCCTGATTCATAATTTGATTCTGAAAATAATGGTAAAGGACAAATCATTGACGTGGACCCCACTACTATTGTCGCTACCGCAACAATTCAACTAGAAGAACCAACAGATCCTGAAGAGGGGGAGCACCTTTTTCATTCACAGATGTGGGTGAAGGGGACCCCACTACATTTTATTGTTGATAGCGGAAGCTAGAAGAACCTCATCTCAGCAGAGGTCATCAAACAGTTGGGATTGTCGACAACACCACACCCGCAGCAATACAACATTGGGTGGCTTTACCAAGGACGAGATCTTTGTTTCAGCCAATAGTGTCGATTATCATACGGCATCCAACCCGTCAAGGATGAGGTATTATGTGATGTTTCCCCATTGGATGTCTATGATGTTCTCTTGGGACAACCATATATGTGGAGACGTCATGTTGTTTATGAGTCTCGACCCCATAGTGTCATTGTTACTTTGGGGGGTCATCTCTACATAATACCAGAGGTAGTTCTGACTATTATTCCACCTAAAAAGTGTCGCAAGTAATTCAGCTTCTTCGCAATCTGTTCAAAAGGAGAACAAAAGGACACTACAACCACTACAACCTTGCCCCCAAGAACTTTCTATCCAACAGAAGTAGGTTGAAAAGGCTGAAGCAAAGTGCAAAGATTCCTTCTGGACATCATCCTCTTATGTATCTCGACTTGTTGAACAGCCTCAACCTCAACAGGTTCGTGACAGATTTCCACAAACTGAGCAACGCGACGTCTCCGGCAAGATGAGCAACTCACCAAGATGCAGATTCAACAAACACTTTTCCCTCTCCCCCGGGAACTCAACAAAATGGATACCATTGCTTCCTAATAAGGGAGGATTGATCCAAGTGGATATTGGTGGCCACCCACCTTTTCCAAATGGCTCAAAACAGTTTTTTGGCAATTTTGCAATTTACTATTTTTAGCAGGTTTTAACTTTCGGGGCCATTTTGAGGGCCCAAATGAAGGAATTTCTAGATAGAGGTTCTCAATGATATTCAAAGTCATGATTGAGCACTCAAAATGAATCTCCTCGATGATACCTTTCCAATGAGCTATCACACGCCTAAAAAAAAATCGTATGCAAAAGTTACGACCCCGGAAAGTTGATCTACTCACTTACCCAAACGGGGCCCACATGACTTTTGGCGCTTCATCTCCTAGGGTTAGGTTTTTGGATGTCTAGAAATTTTGGCGTTCCTGTTTATTGCAAAAAGGCCTTCAGAGCCTCATTATAATCATCTTCTTATGAATGTGAGTAGCCGTCACATCCCTTCTCAGAGATAAGATGCCACCATTCTAGCGAGTCTTTCACTCCGTATTTTTACAGTCTCTGTACATTTCTTTCATTAATAGAAATTGTGTATTACTGTATATATGTGTTTATGGTTGCATCTCTGATACATTTCTATTATATTATTTAATATCTACGATATCTCTCTACATTTCTTTATTATATCTCTGATCTCATTTCGTGCCAAAAATAGTCTGGATCAGTGGTATCAGAGCAGGTTGTTCTTGATCATTTTTTCAGTGCATGTCCCCGACGAGGTCCAAGTATAGAAATGTGGGTCTCGAGCTTGTCTCTCTTGAATATAATCTCTCTCACACACCCAAGAAACCCTCAATGGCCGAAGAAAATAAAAACAATGGAGCAGATGATCCTATCAATCTGTTGCTTGAGCAAGCTCTCACGCGACAGAGGGATGAAATGATGGAGAATTTTTCCCACATCCTTCAACAGCTTCCGATAGCAACAGGCGCATCTTCATCAAGTAGCCACTTTGGAGGCACCTTGCCTTTTAAGGTACAAGTTAACTTTGATATTCCTGTATTTGAAGGACAGATAGATGCAGAAGCCCTAGAAAAATGGTTAACTCTGCTAGAAGGTTATTTATCTGTTCACAATTTTTTCAACAAAGAAAATATCACCTTCGCACTCCTTAAATCTCTCCCTCATGTCAAGCATTGGTGGGAAACTTACTGGGAACAAAGTTCCACAGAGGAGTCTGGAATATATATGGGGTCTATCCCACTTGGGATTTTTTTGTGGATGCGGTAAAGGAACAGTATTACCCTATTGGCAACTATGAGGACCAGTACATGAGATGGACCACACTGTGAAAAGAGAGGGGCCAAGCAGTTCCAGAGTTCACCAATACCTTCCATACCTTGTGCACCAAACTAGGTATCAAAGACTCCAAGCGACATTTGGTTCTGAAATACCATGGGGCTCTACATAGATACATCCAGACTGAAATGGATTTTCTGGACATATCATCACTCGGTGTTGCTTATCGATATGTTGTTAAAATTGAGCAGAAATTTAAGCACCAGAACAAACAAGAGTTTGGTCTTGCAAATCCACAACAACCAAAGTATGATAAAGACGGCCCTAACAAACAATTTACCGAAAACCAGTCCAAGACACAGGAAAAGAAGGGTCATGGGAAGACAAAGAAGGACACTGGAAAATGGTGCGAGTTCCACAAAATCCTCTGGCACAACACCGATGAATGTCACTCAGAATAGTCATTAGTGGTTGAGATCAAAGACAAAGAGCTGAACCCTGATTCTGAATCTGATTCTGAAAATAATGGTAAAGGACAGATCATTGACGTGGACCCCACTACTATTGTCGCTACCGCCGCAATTCAACCAAAAGAACCAACAGACCCTGAAGAGGAGGAGCTCCTTTTTCATTCACAGATGTGGCTGAAGGGGACCCCGCTTCATTTTATTGTTGATAGTGGAAGCTGAAAGAACCTCATCTCAGCAGAGGTAATCAAAGAGTTGGGATTGTCGACAACACCACCCGCAGCCATACAACATTAGGTGGATTCTGCAAGCACGCGATCTCTGTGTCAGCCAACAATATCGATTATCATATGACATCCAAACCTTCAAGGATGAGGTATTATGTGATGTTTCCCCACTAGATGTCTATGATGTGCTCTTGGGACAACCATATATGGGGAGACGCCATGTTGTTTATGAGTCTCGACCCCGTAGTGTCATTGTTACTTGTGGGGGTCATATCTATAGAATACCAAAGGTAGTTCCAACTACTGTTCCACCTAAAAAGTGTCGCAAGGTAGTATCTCATACTACAAAATTCAGCTTCTTCACAATCTATTCAAAAGGAGAACATAAGGACACTGCAACCACTACAACCTTTCCCCAAGCACCTTCTATCCAACAAAAGCAGGTTGACAAGGCTGCGACAAACTGCAAATATTCCTTCTACACATCATCCTCTCATGTATCTTGACTTTTTGAATAGCCTCAACCTCAACAGGTTCGTGATAGATTTCCACAAACTGAGCAACGCGACGTCTCCAGCAAGACGAGCAACTCACCAAGATGCAAATTCAAAAAACGCTTTTCCCTCTCCCACGGGAACTCAACGCAATGGATACCATTGCTTCCTAAGGAGGGAGAATTGATCTAGGTGGATATCAGTGGCCACCCACCTTTTCCAAATGGCTCAAAACAATTTTCTGGAAATTTTGGCAATTTACTATTTTTAACAGGTTTTAACTTTCGGGGCCATTTTGAGGGACCAAATGAAGGATTTTAATTATCAAGGTTCTCAATGATATCAAAAATCATTATCAAGCCCCCAAAATGAATCTCCTCTATTATACCTTTCTAATGAGCTATCACACGCCTAAAACGGAGATCGTATGCAAAAGTTACGACCCCGGGAAGTTGATCTACCTAGTTACCCAAACAGGGCCCACATGACTTTTGGCGCTTCATCTCCTCGGGTTAGGTTTTGGATGTCTAGGAATTTTGGAATTCCTGTTTATTGTAAAAATGCCTTCAGAGACTCATTGTAATCATCTTCTTGTGAATGCGAGTAGCCGTCACATCTCTTCTCAGAGATAAGCTTCCACCATTCTAACGAGTCTTTCACTCCGTATTTTTACAGTCTCTGTACATTTCTTTCATTAATAGAAATCATGTATTACTCTATATCTGTGTTTATGGTTTCATCTCTAATAAATTTCTGTTATATTATTTAATATCTGTGATATCTCTATGCATTTCTTTATTATATCTCCAATCCCATTTCGTGTCAAAATTAGTGCGGATCAATTATCCGATATTAAGCATTTGATTCTTGAATCCATCTCATTTTCAACCATTTCCTTGTATATCTTGAAGTTTTCAAAAGCTTCTGACTTCTTTTTGAGAAAGAAAATTGCAGTCATTCTTATATAATCATCAACTAATAACATAAATTTTCTCTCACCTTTTAAGTATTTTTTTGTAGTTGGTCCAACTATATTAGTATGCACAATTTCTAGTGTTTTTGTTGTTGAATATTCCTTTGATTTGAACCTGGTCTTTGTTTAATTTCCTTGTTGGCAATGCTTGCATAAAGTGTTGGTTGGTTTTGTGATATGGGGCATTTATCTGAATGCTTCTCTTTTGTTGACTTTGACAAGGTTATCAAAATGCATGTGACCCATTCTTCTATGCCATATTCAACTTTCATCTTCCTTTCCTAGACAACACTTTTCATTTCCAATTTCGCTTAACACATATATGTATCTTGAATTTCTGGCAGTTGTAGCGACCAATTTCCCTTAAAATTATTTTCTTACTTGACAGTTTTGTGAATCAAAAGTAACTTTATGACCTTTGTCACACATTTGACTCACACTTAAAATATTATGTTTCATATCTTCTACTAGTAGAACATTTTTCGCCTTTTCATTCTTGTTCCCAATTCAGACTGTTCCTTTTCCAATGATTTTGGTTGAATCATCATTTCCTAAGGAGACCGATCCATATCTTTCCTTTCGTAATGTAAGAAACTTGTCTCTATCACCTATCATGTGTTTTGAACATCCACTGTCAACATACCAACCACGTTTATTTTGTTTATCTTGTAGAGAGATTGTGCATTCTTAATTTCTATATTGATCTTGCTTTGTTATCCATGTTGTTTTCTGAGGTTCTTGTTTGTGGCTCTGTTGAGGTTCTTTAGGAGGGATTGTCATTCTGCAATTTTTGGCCATGTGTCCAAAATTGTTACATTTGTAACATTCCACTTCAGTGCTCAAATATTCAAACCTGTTGTAACTTCTTCTTTGTATTTCACTAGGTCTTCTTGAATAACCCCTTTGTGTATGGCTCTCAAAGTAGTTATTGTTCATGTTGTTAGCTCTGTAATTTATAGTTGTATGTTCAAACTTATTACATGCATAACATAAACCAAAAAATATAGTTTGATACCTGGTAGTTGAAGATATTCTGAAAGGAGGTGCTCTTATGAATCCTTCTTCTTCTTGAGGCTTGTCGATCTATTGTTGATTCTGAAATCCGAATCTTCTCGGTGGAGGAGTGTCCCTGTAATCTTCCTTGTATATCTTTTCATGCCTTTTGATTGTTTCTTATTAGATTTTTGGATTTGTTTCTTTCTCTGCTGTTTTGGAGCTTGATCCCTTTTCTTTCTGATTATATCCAAGTCTGGACTTGTCAAGATTAGATTTTTAATTGCTGATAATGTCATCCAGAACTTTTGAGCTATTTTGCATATTTTTCTTTTGAATATTCTTTCTTAGTGTGACAATACTTGCTTCTAGGTTTCCAATGATCCTGTCCTTTCCTTATAGCTATTCTTTGAGTGATTATTCAATTATTTTATCTTGTTCTATTTGAACCTTAATTTCTTTGATCATGTGTTCTAGTTCTTGAGTGTCTTTTTTCTTATCTAGTTCTTCTTGTAGTTTATTGTTTTTCTTCTTTTCTCTTCTGATAACTTCTATGGAACTCATTAATTCTTATCAGAAGTCAACTTCTCCCTCTTCAATTTCTTCTTCATATGCTTATTCATATTCTTCTTCGGAGTCTTCTTTATCAGAGTCTTCTACTGCCATGAATAGAACTCTCCCTGTTTTACTATCACTGACTTCATCTTCATCTGATGATGAGATGTCTTATTTGGTGAAAAAAAAAATCTTGAAAACTTTCTTTGTAGTTCTTTTACCTTTATATGTTTTTTTTCATTTTGAGTAACCTTCATCATTTCTCTTTTTCTTATGAGGAAATTTGTTAGAAAAATGACCAATACCATCACAATTAAAACAAATTAAAGGAATCTTACCTCTATATCTACCATTGGTTCCCTTGTTCAGTCTTTTGATGAAGTTGGCCACTTCTTCATCATCTTTCGATACGTCGTTGCTACTGCTATATTCTTCTTGTTCATTTTTCTTTTTCTTTGATCTTTTGGATACTTTGAAGGCTGCTTCTTTTACATATCGATTTTCCTGTTCAATTCTCATCTCATATGCTATGAATATTCCATGCAGTTCATCCATGCTTATTGAGTTTAGATCTGATCTTTCTTCTAGTGTTGATATCTTAGGGTTGAATCTCATAGGAAGAGATCTTAGTACCTTTTTAAAAATTACAGATTCTTTGATTTCTTCTCCCAATCCTATGATTGAATTCACTGTTTCATCGACTCATAAGAAGTAGGGTACGATATCTTCATCTTCCTTCATTTTTAGTTGTTTGAACTGACCTCTATAAGTTTGAAGCTTTGCTTCTTTGACTTTTGAATCTCCTTCATAAAAAATTTGAAGCTTGTCCCAAATCTCTTTAATAGATTTACAATGTGCAACTTTGGTGAATACTGTATCACTGATATCATTCAAAAGTGCATTTTTGGATTTGGAATTATTCTCACTGAGTTTCACTGCTTTGTCATTTGTTGGTGGAACTTTTGGTTCTATGTATCCATCTACAGTTGATTTATAAACTTGAAATCCCTGTTCCTGTATATATATCTTTATCCTTATGCTACAAAAACCATACTTTTGTCCATCAAACTATGGTATTCCATTTTTATATGAGTTTGTAGTCTCCATGATCTACCTTTCAGTGGTTAAATTGATTTCTAAAGGAACCTTCTCTGATGCCAATTGTTGGATTACTGAGAGGGGGGGTGAATCAGTAATAGCATAACTATAATCATTTTTCTTCAAATGTTATATCAATGTATAATTATTATCCAATAATGAGCAATAAGAAATGAACAATCACACACATACACAGTACACTAGTGTTTTATGTGGAAACCCAAATCGAGAGAAAACCACAGAATGATTTATCTCATATGTCTTGAAGAATTACATTCATTGGAAGCACCAACTTCCTTTGTTTTCCAGATGCAACTGGAAGGAGGCTCCAGTCCCCTATTTTCTTAGGCTACAACCTAAGGGAAGCTCCAAATCCCTAATTCTCTCGATACAACCATAAGGATGCTACAACCCCCTATGTTCTCCAACTACAACTGGAAGGTGGCTACAACCACTTTTTATTGCCCCATCCAACCACCCTGAAGTAGAAGTAGAATGATGGAACCACTATCACCATGAGATATACCACTATAAACCTATACCAATAAATCTAAACCATGCATCAACCTGTAATCACCCTGTACCATAAACAAGTGCATCAACCATGCACCAACATGTACCAAACAACTTGTAATCAACCTATACCATAAACAAGTGCATCCAACCATGTACCAAGTATGTACCAATCATGTGTCAAATACTCATCAAATATGGATCATCAATATCTACCAACATCATCAACTATACACCTCATTTATGTGCCAACTCATCAACTACTTGTCTCAACCATGTACTCAACATGTACCTCAACCAAAATTCCTCATCCATTTCATCATCCAAATATTATTTGTATATCTATAATAGACCTGGTGTATATGATCAAATTCCTACAAACCTTCCTTAACTTTAACAGCAAGAGACTAGTATTTTCATCGAACTTTTATTTAGTCTCACATGCCTAGTTTTGGATTAGTCAACAACCCTAACTTGAAGTAATCATAACTTTGAAAATGTAATGTATAAATATTTGAAACTGATACACAATTTTATTCAGTGTGTTTTATGAAATTCCTCCATGTGTCACTACTTGGAACCTCTCAGAAAAGGAGTTATAGCAAAAATGGCATACCTTGTTGAATTATGGCTTATTCTAGAGAGAGACCTTGTAGAGCATGCCCCGCAAGAAATATTCATTGAATTGATATGAAACTATTACAAAGAATAATAAATAATATAACCTAACCAACACATTTAGTATCACTGAATTTGGATCTGTTATGAATAAGTTATAACATTTTTACCTGAAACACCTGTTTTTGACTAGTTTCAGGACTAGCCACAAACCCTATTTTCCACAGAGTGTAACTCCAAAAATACAACGACCCACAAATTGAATTTTTTACCACAGATACTTGGGTATGTTTTATCAATGGAATAGAAATTTCAGAGTCTGAATCATTACAGAAAACAATTTATAGCGAAAATGGTGAGATGACCTGTAAATAGCATACCTTAGAAAGCACCATCAAAAGAATTTATCCTTCCTTGAATTTCGACCTTATTTTCTTCACCTTCCCTCATAAATTCAGCTTATATATCCTTGGTTACCTCGGAAACCTATATATGTTCAATATTCTCAAGTGTAATTAAAATGAGAGAGTCTTGCCTCTTATTCATACTCTCCAAGTAACTTCCTTAAAATCATCTTCTAGGTCACTTGGCCTACTTTCCTTATTTTAGGGTTAACCCACTTCTAATTTCTCCCTTAAATTTATTATTGAAATAATTTATTTGGTATTCACTTTGAATTATAATACGCTCATCACTTCACTTTATTATTTACCTTTTAAAATCTTTTAAACCACTTTGACTACTTTGACCTTTTGGGGCTTCTAGATGATATAAGAGGGTCCTCCAACTTCGTAAGGCCATAAGTCTCAAACCGTGAGGAGTTATGTGACATTCCACATACCACCATAAATGGAATGACATGTACTATCCATATAGAATAGTATTAACTTCAAATATATTAAAAATCATACCGTTAGCCATCAAACAAACTTGGGTCCATTACACAAACCTGGTTTCTCCAACTTCACATGGTCATAACTCTCTAACTGTGAGAAGTTGTGTGACGTTCTACATACCACCGGAAATGGAATGAAAAGAACTATCCATATCAGATAGTTTCCCTGACAAATTCACTGTCCTTCATCTCATTATTCCATAATTAAACATGGGTTCTCTTACTCCGCAAAGTGTCTTCTCGTGAGGGATTTCACCATAAGGAGACCACTTTGGAGTTCATCCATATTTACTTCTTATCAACCATGAAAAAACAATAATGAGTCATATTTACATCAAACAATATTGGGTCCATTACCCGAACCTTTGTGCTACAGGGATTTCTTCAAGGGTTGACATCAATGACAACTAACCTTAATCAACAGATGTTTCATCTGTGTTGAATCAGGAACATACACCCTATTGTTGGACAATAATAAATCATCAATTTCAAGTTGATATCCTTCATAATTTTTCTCACTAAGTTCTTATTGTGATCCCTCTATTATCTTATTCAAAAACTTGTCTTCTTGAAAGAGGGTTCTTATTCTTTGCTTCATGTCAAGCTCACTTACACTTGTTATTTCTAAGTGTGATGTCTACCCAATTTAGATGAGTTCATTTACCACTATTTTTTCCTTTCCTTTATGTGTTTAATTTCAAAATCAAATGCACTAATCATTGCCATACGCTTAGCCTATCTGGTGTTCAATCGTAGCTGATCAAATAGATATTTTATGATATACATTATTTTTGGCACGATGTGAGAGCGGAGATATAAAAAATAAATATATAGAGACATTTCAAGAGATCCAATAATATAACATAGATATATCATATATATAACCATACACACAGAGATAGAGTAAATTTACACAATTTCTATTAATGAGCGAAATGTACAATACCATAGAAATACAAAGTGAAAGACTCACTAGAATGGTGGCATATTATCTGTGAGAAGAGATGTGATGGATACTCACATTCAGAAGAATATTCTTTTACAATGGTTCTCCAAAGGAGTTTTTATCATAAGGAAAATCCAAAATCCAAAAATTAGAAGATGAGAATCCAACAGTTTTGTGGACCCGATTTTGGGAAGTTTGGTGTATCAACTTCATAAGGGCATAACTTTGGCATATGATCTCTATTTCGAGTGCACGGTAGATCATTTGAAAGATATATTAGAGGAGATTAATTTTATGGGATAAATTAGAGCCTTTTTCCCTATTTTAGGTGTTATATACTGAAAAATTCATTTAGAACCTCAAAATGGCCCCACAAGTTTAGGAACCAAAAAACTGCTAAAAATAGTAAATTTCCAGAAGGCCATTTTGGGTCAGTTGGAATAGGTGGGTGGCCACCGATATCCACCTAGATAAATCCTCCATCCTTAGGAATAAATGGTATCCATTGAATTGTGTGCCTTGGGGAGAAGGAAAAGTGTTTGTTGAATCGGTATCTTGATGAGTTGCTTTCCTTGTTGGAGAGGTTGTGTTTCTTAACTTGTTGAAGGATGTCACAAACATATGGATGAAAGGGTTAGGAATTTTTAAACAGTTTGTATATATGATATTACTATGTGAATAAGAAACCCTTTCACTTTTATTCAATCTTTTCGACCTGCTTCTTCTTGAAAAAAGATGCTTGGACTGAGGTTGCAGTGGTTGCAGTGTTCTTTTGTTCACCTTTTGAGAAAACTATGAAGAAGTTGAATTTTGTAGTATGAGATGTTATATTGTGACATTGTTTAGATGGGATAATAGTTTGAAATACCTATGGTATCCTATAGATATGACCCCTTAGAGTAACAATGACACTACGGGGTCAAGACTCATAAATAGCATGGTGCTTCCACATATATGGCTAGCCCAATAGAACATCACAGAGATATAGTGGGGAAACATCACATAATACCTCATCCTTGAAGGTTTGGATTCCATATGATAATCGACATTGTTGGATGACACACAGGCCTCATCCATGTTGAAGCCACCCAATGTTGTATGGATGTGAGTGTTTTGTTGTCAAAAATCCCAACTATTTGATGAACTCTACTAAGACGAGGTTCTTCTAGATTTCACTATCAACAATAAAATGCAGTGGGGTACCCTTCACCCACATCTTTGAATGAAAAAGTTGATTCCCCTCTTCAGGATCTGTTAGTTCTTCTAGTTTAATTATTGTGGGAATGACATTAGCAATGGGATTTATGTCAATGATCTGTCTTCTACCAGTATTTTCTAAATCAGGTTTCAACTCCTTCTCTTTGATATTGGCCACCAATGACTATTTTGAGTGACATTCATTGGTGTTGTGCCAAGGGATTTTGTGCAAATCGAACCATTTTCCAGTGTCCTTCTTCGTCTTTCTATTACTTTTCTTTTCCTATGGCTTGATCTTGTTTTCTAAAGGCTAGTTGTTAGGGTTGTCTTTACCATAATTTGGTTGTTGTGTATTTGAAAAATATAACTTTCGCTTGTTCTGGTTCTCAAATTTCTGCTCTATTTTAACAACATATGGATAAACATCACCCAGTGATGACACGTCCATAAAATCCATTTCAGTTTCAATGTATTTGTGTAGAGCCCCACGGTAATTCAAAACCAAATGTCGCTCAGAGTATTTGATACCGAGCATGGTGTGAAAGGTATGTAAGTTATTTTTGAACTCTGACATTTCTTTTCCTCTATATTGACAAAGTGTGGTCCATTTCATGTGGTGGTCAACATAGTTTCCAATAGGGTAATATTGTTCATTGACTGCATCAACGAAAATATCCCAAGTGGGCTCAGTCGCATGTATTTCAGAATCCTCTATGGAACTTTTCTCCCAGTAATTTTCCCACCAATGTTTGACATGGGGGAGATCCTTTAGAAGTTTGAAGGTGATCTTTTTCCTATCATAAAAATTGTGAATAGAGAAATAACATTCTAGAAGATTTACCCATTTTTTTAGGGCATTTGCATGTATCTGACCTTCAAATATGAGATTATCAAAATTGACTTGTACCTTGAAATGAGAGGTTCTTCCAAAGTGGTCACTCGGTGAATACATTCCTTTTTTTATCGACGGACGTTGAAGGATGTGGGAAAAATTCTCCATCATTTTATCCCTATGTCACGTGAGAGCTTGCTCAAAAAATAGATTGATATAATCTTTCTCTCCGTTGTTTTTCTTTTCTTCTGCAATGGAGGGTTTCTTGGGCATGCGATATTGATTTTCCTCAAGAGAGATAATCTCGAGACCTAACTTAGTATACTCGGACCTTGTCGAGGATATGCAATGAAAAATTTTCAAGAGGAACATGCTCTGATACCGCTGATCCAGATTATTTTCGGCACAAAATGAGAGCGGAGATATAACACAAAAATGTAAAGATATATTGCAAGAGATTCATTAATATAACAAATATATATCAAATATATAACCATAAACAGAGATATACAGTAATACACAATTTCTACTAATGAGTGAAATGTACAAAACTATAGAAATACAGAGTGAAATACTTGCCAGAATGGTGGCATCCTATCTCTGAGAAGAGATGTGATGGATACTCAAATTTGCAAGAAGATGATATTACAATGATGTTAGAAAAACAGGACCGCAGAGCAATAAAATAAAACAAATGTGGAAACAAAACACAAAAGATACACAATACAAGAGAGACACAGATTTACGTGATTCACCCAGTGTGGGATACGTCCACCAGAGAAATTGCCAGGTCCTTCCTTTATTATTATCCAGCAAATGAAGGGATACAACCTACAAAAAAACCCGTTGTAACTTCCTCTTCTTTCTCTCACAGTCTCCTCTCTCAGAATACAATACTCGCCATAATGCATAGCCACAATACATTTACCTCATAACAGAGGGTTTCCTTCTAGGGAAAAAAACCCTAACATAATTTCTACCATTAGATCTATGACCTTATAATGAATGTTCCAGATTTACAATGAAATTACAATATACATTTACAAGGCAATTTTTTCTTCAGGGGCTTCACCCCCAGACCCCGCAGAGGGGGTACCCCCCCTCTGCACTCCCCCGCATGGAAGAGTGTACATACTTATGGGGTGTAAAGTCTTCATGGGGTATAAACACAGCTAAAATCAAGGACCTCTGAATCAGGAACATAATCAGGCTCCATAGCCAACAATCTCCCACTTGGATACTGATCTCAACAACTCCACCGTTGTTGTATATGCTGGACTCTAAACCTTCTTGGACCTGGAAAAGTTATCATCTTCATATTCATTCTTGAAGACCAACTAAGACTGAGCGGGAACTTATTTTCTCTCTGGTTACTCTCTTTTTTAACATGTCTGTAGGATGTTGGCTAGTGTGTATCTTTTCCAACTTCAAATTTCCATCTTCCAAGGTGGATCATATGAAGTGGTACCTAAACTTGATATGCTTAGTATTTGAACGGAAGGCCGAGTTCTTTGCAAGATGAATTGAACTCTCACTGTCATAGTACAACCTATTATTCTCCTTCTTCTTTCCCAATTCCTCCATAAACCTTTGTAACCAAATCGTCTCTTTACTAGCCTCTGTAGCAGCAACATACTTTGCCTTTGTTGTTGAAAGTGCAACAACCTTTTGCAGTTTTGAAATCTAACTTATTGTTGTTCCACCTATAGTAAAAACATACCCTATGGTGCTCCTCTTGTTGTCTTTATCACCTATCATATCTGAATCAACATATGCCTATAGAAAAGTGTATGAACCTCCAAAACATAATGCATGAGTAGCAGTACCTCTCAAATACCTGAGAATCCACTTTACTACCTTCCAATGTTCTTTACCTGGATTGTTCATATACCTGCTCACAACTCCCACTACATGTGCAATATCTGGTCTTGTGCAAACCATTGCCTACATCAAGTTGCCAACTGCTAATGAATAAGGGACCTTGGACATGTATTCTATCTCCTCCTATGTTTTGGGACACATTTTCTTAGTTAATTTGAAATGGTTGGAAAAAGGTGTACTAACTAGTTTTGCATTCTGCATTCTAAACCTCTCCAACACCTTCTCTGTGTACTGACCCTGAGACAATGTCAATTTGCGTTTTTTTCTATCTCTTGTTATTCTCATGCCAAGCATTTTCTTTGTAGCACCCAAATCCTTCATCACAAATGAATTAGCTAATTTATTCTTGAGCATATTTATATCATGCATATTAGACCCTGCAACAAGCATGTCATCTACATACAATAGCAAGATAATATAGCTTCTATTTTCTAGCCTTCTAAAATAAACACAATGATCAGAATGACATCTACTATAACCTTGTTCTGTCATAAACCTGTCAAACTTCAAATACCACTGCCTTGGAGTTTTCTTTAGGCCATACAAGCTCTTCTTCAACCTGCATACCAAATTCTCCTTCACTTTGACCTCATACCCCTATGGCTGGTGCATATAAATATCTTCCTCCAAATACCCATGGAGAAAAGTTGTTTTTACATCTAACTGTTCAAGATGCAAATCTTCTACTTCCACAAGACTTAAAATAGTCCTAATTGAAGTCATTTTAAAAACATGAGAAAATATTTCATCAAAATCTATACCTTTCTTTTGTGCAAACCCCTTTACAACAAGTCTGGCCATGTACCTTTTTTCTCCTCCATCTTCTTCCTTCAGCTTGTAAACCCATTTATTCTGCAATGCTCTTTTTCTCGCAGGCAACTGAACCAAGTCCCAAGTCTGGTTATTTTCCAAGGAATCCATTTCCTCTTTCATGCTTTCTCCCACTTATTTTTGGTTTCTACCTGCATTGCCTCTTCATAACATTCTGGTTCACCAGAATCGGTCAACAATAAATAATACAATGAAGGAGAGTATCAGTCAGGGGGTATACTTAATCCGGTAGATCTTCTAACAACACTTGCAGGTGTTTGAGGTACCTGTTACTCCTGTTGTTGTACATTTTGATTTCCAAGTTCCTTTGGAATTTATTTTTCAGTGATCTCATCAAGCACTGTGTATTCTTGTTTTTCTTCTTCCTGTTTCTTTCCCTACAACTCATCTTTGTACATGACCTTCTCATTGAATATGACATCTCTACTCCTAATGATTTTGTTATTTTCATAATCCCATAATCGATAACCAAAATCATTAACACTATATCCAATAAAGGTACACTTCTTGGATTTAGACTTAAGATTTGTTCTATTTTCTTTATCAATATGGACAAATGATTCACAACCAAAAGTTTTTAAAAAAGAATAGTTTACATTTTTTCCTGTCCATTCCTCCTGTGGAATTCTACCATCCAAATAGCTTGAAGGTCCTCTGTTTATTAATTAAACAACAATATCTACATCATATTCCTAGAACTGTAAGGGAAAACCAACATGCAATCTCATACTCCTTGCACGCTCCATGATTGTCCTGTTCATCCTTTCTGACACACCATTTTCTTGTGGTGTTCTTGGAACTGTCTTCTCTCTACGAATCCCTTGGTATGAACAGTAATCAACAAACTCCTTGCTGCAATATTCACCTCCATTATCTGATCTGAGACACTTCAAACTTTTTCCTGTCTCATTCTCAACTAAATCTTTCCATTTCTTAAAAGTATCAAAAACATCGTATTTTTGTTGAATGCAATAAACCCAAGTTTTTCTAGTTGCATCATCAATAAAAGTAACATAATAACGAGAGCCACCAAGAGATGATACCTGATCTAGTCCCCATACATCTGTATGCACAAGCTCTAACCTTTCATATTTTTTTTTTTCCGACTCTGAGAAATCTGACTCTCTTTTCTTTTCCATAAACACAATGCTCATAGAAGTACAAATCAATTTGTGTAAGATCTGGCAAAAAAATTCTTTTGAGAAGTATCTGCATACCCTTCTCACTCATGTGTCCCAGCCTATGATGCCACAGTGTTATATCCACTCTTGTAGAAGCTAAATAGATAGGAGAATAAGTATTACCAGTACATAAATACAATGTACCTACCTTCTCTCCTTTTTCTATTACCAATGATCCTATGATGACCTTCCACATCTTATCTGTAAATATGGATACACAACCTTCACTTGCCAACTGCCCTATTGAAATTAGATTTTTCCTTAAATCTAGAACATGTATTACCTCTTTCAAAAACCATTGGTTTCCATTGCGTTGCTTTATTTTT
>JZKD02S1893467.1:472837-487524 GCA_000966675.3 Picea glauca | reverse complement strand
CATTCCAACAATTTTGCATGGTGCATCATCACCCAAATGAACCTGTCCAAAATCACCTTGAACATAATCTAGAAAATGTTTCCTATGGGGTGTGGCATGAAATGAAGCCCTCGAAACTACTACCCAAGACTCATAATTATTATCTACATAAACAATCAAATCATCTTGTAACACATCACCTATTACATTTTCTTCCTGGTTTCTCTCTTGTTGTCCATCTATTTGTTTCTTTGGAGCTCTACAATCTTTCTTCAAATGTTGTTTCTTCCCACAATTCCATCACTCTATCTTTCCAAGTCTGGATTTGGATCTACCCTTCCTAGAATTCCTGCGGTTCCATGAGCCCTTTCCTCTATCCTTTTGTCTTCCCCTATTCTCCATGTTCAATGCATTACCTGATGTCTCACCTATGCTTTTCTGTCTCATTTCCTCACTAAGGATAACACCAACAACATCATCAAATTTTAAAGTATTTGAACCAGAGATAGAGTTACTTATAGCCATGACCAAGCCATTCCATCTTTCTGGAAATGAGCACAAGATTTAAGAGCCCTAACCTCATCATCAATGTCCACTTTTACAGAACTTAGTTGATTAGTAAACATATTAAATTCATTTAAATGATCTGCAATAGAGCCCCCTTCTGGCATCTTCATATTAAACAATATCTTCATTAGAAATAACTTATTATACATTGATGGTTTTTCATATAGTTTGGCCAATGCATCCATCAGATCCTTTGTTGTCTTTTCTTTCAAAATATTGAAAGCCACCAACACTGCGAAGCTGAGCTGTATCGCTCCTAGAGCCTTTCTGTCAAGAATCTACCATTCTTCATCCTTCATGGTCGTCGGCTTCTTTGCTACTCTACCCAATGGTAGGAATAGATCCTTTTGATATACATAATATTCCATCTGCATATTCCATAACTGGTATTTTTGGCCATTAAATTTATCGATCCTGAACTTTCCATCTTTCGACATTGCTCCCACTCGAACCAGGAACCCTGTTTTCCTGGGAGTTACCTTTCGCTTTGATACCAGTTGTTAGAAAAGCAGGACCGTGGAGCAATAAAATAAAACAAATGCGGAAACAAAACACAGAAGATACACAATACAAGAGAGACATAGATTTACATGGTTTACCCAGTGTGGGCTACATCCACCAAAGAAATTGTCAGGTCCTTCCTTTATTATTATCCAACAAATGAAGGGATACAACCTATAGAAAAACCTGTTGTAACTTCCTCTTCTTTCTCTCAAAGTCTCCTCTCTCATAATACAATACTCGCCATAATGCATAGTCGCAATACATTTCAGTCATAACATGATCCATATTTATGTAGGAACACAATGAAATATAGAAATACACATAAACACAGAGATGCAACAGAAATAAGACTTCATTTCATTAATAAAAAATGACTGAAAAATGCTTACAGACAGAATGGAAATAAACTAGCTAGGGCGTTAGTAGCTCATCTCTGAGAAGAGATGTGGTGGCTACTGGCCTCTGAAATACCTATTACAATGAGGCTCAAAGGCCTATATATTATTAAGAAATAATGGAAAACCCTAAACATCCAAAAACCTAACCCTAGGAGATGAAACGCTAGAATATGGGCCCCGTTGGGGTAAATTGGTAGATCGATTTCCTGGGGTCATAACTTTGGCATACTATCTCCATTTGACACACATGATACATTATTAGAAAGATCTATTTGAGGACTACACAAATGATAGTGAATATCAAGTTCGAAATGGAATCATTCATTGGAGCATTCATGCCCAAAAAAGTCATTTAGGGCCTCAAAACAGCTCTAGAAGTTCAGGACCCAAAGAACTGCTAAAAATAGTAACTTGTGCTACAATTAAGGAAACTAAAAAACTAAAAGAAACAATGGTGTGGGTCCAAGTGGAATAGGCGGGTGGCCACCAATATCCACCTGGATCATTCCTCCCCCCTTAGGAATCAATGGTCCCCATTGCGTTGAGTTCCTCCATGAGATGAGGAAACTTCTTCTAAACTTGGTCCCTGGTGAGCCACTTGCCCTGGTGAAGGCGTTGGCCTTCTTTGACAACTCGATATAGTTGGATCCTCTATTGGCGGGTGTTCTTGATCTTTGTGTCCATAATTTGATCAGTTGTGGCTTGTTCCATGCAATCTGGATTTAACTCTATTGGTGTGAGTTGTTCTGCCATGTCGGATGTGTCTAATAGAGGTGGAAAGTAGGGCCGAAGGTGGTCCACATTGAACACTGGGTCTAGACCAAGGAATTGTGGAATATCGAGCTCAAAGGAATTATCCCCTACAACCTTGGTGATGGTGTATGTCCCATATCGGAGTGGGAGAATCTTGCGGTAGGGTTCAGCAAGGTGCTCCTTTTGCAAATGTAGCCACACTTTGTCGCCCACCTGGAAATTGAGTGGCACCCGATGTTGATCATGTCGTTTCTTGTACCTAGCATTGCATCTATCCAAGATGTCATGAACTTGTTGGTGGATGTGATGAATGCACTCAATGAAGTTATTTGCCTTGTCAGCCTCAGACTGGAAATGGGCTGAATCTACCCGAGTAGCTGCAAATGGCATGGATACGTCAATGGGACATAGTGGCTGGAATCCCAAGCCCACTTGAAAGGGGTTGTGGCTAGTGAGCTATGGAGAGCCCAGTTGTAGTTGTATTGTACATAGGGGAGGCTCTCATCCCATGTGCGTGGATGCTTTGAGTTGTACATGCACAGAATGTGTACAATCATCCGGTTTATGACCTTTGTCTGGCCATCAGTTTGTGGATGGAAAGTTGTGGACTTGGTGAGCTTGGTGTCTAGCATCGACCAGAGGCTGGACCAAAATGTACTGAGGAACCTTCTGTCCCGATCTGAGATGATAGACTATGGGATCCCAAAGTGTACCCACACTCTTTCAAAGAAGAGTTTAGCAGTGGATTCTGCTATGATATTCTTCTTGCAGACCATCATAATGGACATCTTCGAGAATCGGTCGATGACAACAAAAACACAGTCATTTCCATGCTTAGTAGAAGGAAGGCCTGACATGTAATCCATAGAGATGGATTCCCAAGGTTGATTGGGGGTAGGAAGTGGAGTATAGAGGCCTTGCTTCTTGATGGTCAGTTTGGCAATGGCGCAAGCAGTGCAGGACTTGATGTATTTCTCGACATATTGTTGAAGGTTCGGCCAATAGAAATACTTTTGTAGTACTGCCATGGTTTTCTCGACCCTGAAATGCCTAGCGACCCAACTATAGTGTGCCTCCCAAATCATCTTGTCACGCTCGCTTGAAGGAACACAAAGGTGTCCTAGGTGACAAAGCAGGGCATCCTGGAGGTGAAAATTGGGAACTTTCTTACTCTCCAAGACTGTATTGTATGTGTGGTCGAATTCTGGATCACTTGTGTAGAGAAGCAGCCAATCAGAAGTCTCGTGCCCACAAGAGTTGAGCACAGTGGTTAGTGCCATGATGGGTGGTCGACTAAGGTAGTCTGCAACATTATCGGTGTTTCCTTTCTTGTACTTAATGTTCAAATGAAACTGTTGCAGGTATGTGGACCACTTCTGATGGTGATCCTTCTGCAACTTCCCTTGTGTCTGTATGAACTGCAGGGGTTGGTGGTCTGTGTGGATGACCGTTTCCTTTCCCAAAATGTAATGCTTCCATTGTCGACAAGCCTACACAATGGAATACATCTATTTTTCATAAGTGGGATACTTTCAGACTGTGTCAGAAAGTGTCTCACTATGATATGCCACTGGATGCCCATGTTTAGTAAGGACTGCCCCAATGGAATAGTCAGAGGCATCTGTCTCGATCTCAAATCATTGTTGCAAGTCTGGTAATGTGAGCATTGGTGCAGAGCAGAGGCGATGCTTCAACTCCTTGAATTCCTTCTGTTGAGATTCGGACCAAAAGAATTTTGCTTTAGCTCCTCCCTTGGTGACTTGACCCAAGGGCTAAGTGATATGAGATAATCCCAACACAAAACTACGGTAGAAATTGGAAAGACCTAAAACACTGAGGAGCTATGTTAGGGTGGTTGGGGCTGGCCAATCTTGAATGACTTGGATCTTTTCTGGATCCACATGCACCCCACGCTCATCAATAATGTATCCCAGATACTAAACCTGGGTCATGCCAAAAGTGAATTTCTCCAAATTGGAACACAACTTGTGTTATCGCAGTGTTTGGAGGACCTGTCGGATGTGGTGGAGGTGCTCTTCCCAAGTATGGCTAAAGATCATAATGTCATCCAAATACACCACTACAAATAAGTTGGTGAATGGTCGTAGGATGTCATCCATTAGCCTCATGAAGGTTGTATGGGAATTCGTCAACCCAAATGGCATGACCAACCATTCGAAAAGGCCCTCCTTGGATTTGAATGCAGTCTTCCACACATTAGAGGGTTCGATTGGTACCTGGTGATACCCCGACTTCAAGTCAATCTTGCTAAAATATTTCTCCCCCTTGAGTTGGTCCAGAAGGTCATCAATCTGTGGGATTGGGTACCTATTCTGAACAGTGATCTTGTTCAGTGCCCGATAGTCAATGCAAAGTCTCCAAGTCCCATCCTTCTTCTGCACCAAAACGATCGGGCTCCCACAGGGTGATGAACTCAGTTGGATGTGAACTTTCTGAAACAACTCCTGAATCTGCCTCTTGATTTCATCATTATCCATAATAGAGCGTTGATAGATGGGTCCATTGGGAAACGACACACCTGGGGTCAGATCGATGGGGTTCTTGACCTGGCAGTGTAGAGGCACCCCTGCAGGGGAGGTGAAGATGTTCTCGTACTCCTCCATGACCTTATCCATCTATTGTTTTCATGAAGTGGGGCCCTATCTAGAGATCATGGCCACAGTATTCCTCTTTCCCTTAGGGCGTATCATCAGGAAAACAAATTTCCTGGTTTTGGAAATGAGCTTACTGCATTGTTTTGCAGTAACCAAAGAGATGGTGGTAGGCAATGCTATCTCTGGTGTCCTGTACAACTTATTTCCCAAGGTGATAACAATAGCACAAGGCCTAGACTAATACACAACATGTCGCTTCCACAAGTATGGTTGGCCTAATAATACATATGAAACATCAAGAGGATCAATTTCACATAATACCTCATCCGTGAAGGGCTTGATGTTGTAGGGAAGGTGACATTGTTGGCTAACGCGAAGGTCCCGTCCTTGGTGCAACCACCAGATGGTGTATGGTTGTGGGTGTGCTATGGTCGGCAAGCCTAGCTGCTTCACGACCTCTACCAAGATGAGGTTCTTCTGGCTCCCACTGTCGAAAATGAACTACAACGGGGAACCCTTTACCCACATCTTGGAATGGAAGAGACACTTCGCCTCCTCTGGATATTCTGGTTCCTCCTTTTGGAGCTTCATGGTGGCAATGGTGGTGTTTGGATTTGCATTGATAATCTACTTCCCCCTATCATTCTCCTTTTCGGGTTCTGATTCAAAGTTGGAGCATGCATCCGATTCAAAAGCCTTCAACTCGGCTACCAGTGACTTCTTGGTCTGACACTCACTTGTGTTGTGAGTGGAGCTCTTATGGAACTCACACCACTTCCCTGTGTCCTTTTTTGGCTTCATGGTGTTATTATTTGCTTGTGCCTTTGGCAGGTTATCCTAGGCCGCCCTGCCTTGGCTTGGTCCTTTGTTCTGTGGTTTGGGGGTACATTTCCCTTGCTTCTGATTCGTAGACCCAAAGTCTCGTTTTTTCTGTTTGAACTTCTTCTCAATCTTGGCAACATATTGGTATGCCACACCAAGCGAGGAGATGTCGAGGAACTCCATTTCCTCCTAAATGTATCTATGAAGAATATTGCAGTACTTTAACACCAAATGTTTCTTTGAATCTTTGATACCCAACTTTGTGCGTAGGGTATGAAAACGATTCGTCATCTCATGCACATCTTGTTCCCTTTCCTGTCGCAGCGTAGTCCATTGTATGTATTTGTCCTCATAGCTCCCCACAGGATAATATTGTTCCTTGATGGCGTCTCGGAAATAATTCCAAGTGGGTGTGGCCGAGAACAGAGAGGGTTCCCCCTCGCCCTGTTTCTCTGAGAAGGTTTCCCACCAGTCCTTGACATGGGGGGAAACTTTGAGGAGTGCGAAAATAATACTTTCTCAGTCGGAAAATTCATGAACCGAGAAATATCCTTATAACAAATTCAACCATCTATCTACGGCATCTGCATCTATTTGGCCCTCAAATATGGGAATGTCAAATTTTACTTGTACATTAAAAGGAGTGGCGCCTCCAGAGTGGTTGTTGGATGTCGATGCGCCGCTAGTGGGAATTCGTTGAAGAATTTGGGCAAAGTTGTCCATCATCACGGTCCTTTGTTTCTCGAGGGCCTCCTCGAGAAACATTTTGATAGGATCTCCTGCTCCCTCATCTTTCTTTTCTTCCCCCATGGACGGTCGTCAGGCTTTGAGCGACTGATCTTGCAAAGGTTCAACCAGATCAAGCCCCAACTCCTTATACCCTGACCTTGTTGGGGGCATGCAAAGAAGGATCAAGAACGAGCAGACCTCTCTAATACCACTAATCCAGATTTATGTAGGAACACAATGAAATACAGAAATACACATAAATGCAGAGATGCGGCGGAAATAAGACTTCATTTCATTAATAACAAATGACTGAAAAATGCTTACAGACTGAATGGAAATAAACTAGCTAGGGCACTGGTAGCTTATCTCTGAGAAGAGATGTGGCATATACTGGCCTGTGAACTACCTGTTACAATGAGGCTTGAAGGCCTATATATTACTGAGAAACAATTCAAAATGCTAAACATCCAAAAACCTAACCCTAGGAGATGAAACACCAGAATATGGGCCCTATTGGGGTAAATTGGTACATCAATTTCCCGGGGTCGTAACTTTGGCATATTATCTCCGTTTGACGCACACAATACATCATTAGAAATATCTATCTGAGGAATACATTGCTAAAAGAAAATATCAAGTTCGAATCAAAATCATATTCGTCGGAGCATTCATGCCCAAAAAACGTCTTTTAGGGCCTCAAAAAAGCTCCTGAAGTTCAGGACCCGAAGAACTGCTAAAAATAGTAAATTGTGCTACAATTAAGGAAACTAAAAAACTGAAAGAAATAATGGTGTGGGTCCAAGTGGAATAGGTGGGTGGCCACCAATATCCACCTGGATCGTAACAGAGGTTTTTCTTCTAGGGAAAAAAAACCTAACATAATTTCTACCGTTAGATCTGCGACCTTATAATGAACGGTCCAGATTTACAATGAAATTACAATATACATTTACAAGGCAATTTTTCCTTCAGGAAATGTTGCCCGCCAACCCCTGTCGGGGGCCCTCTTTCCCCCGAACCCCCCAGCCAGGGGGATAGGCCCCCTGGACCCCGTAGAGGGAGTAGCCCCCTTCTACACTCCGCCGCGTGGAAGAGTGTACATACTTATGGGGTGTAAAGTCTTCATGGGGTATAAACATGGATGAAAGCAAGGACCTATGAATCACGAACATAACTAGGCTCCACAACCAACAAATGATGCTACAAAGGAATTTTTATTATAAATAAAATCCAAAACCCTAACCCCGGAAGATGAAAAGCCAACAGTTTTTTGGACCTCGTTTTGGGTAGTTTGGTGTATCAACTTCCCAGGGGCGTAACTTTGACACACGATCTACGTTTGGGGTGCATGATAGCTCATTGGAAAGGTATATTTGAGGATATTCATTTTGGGGGATCAATCATATCCTTTGGCTATGATATAGGTGTTTTATCCTAAAACAACTTCATTTATACCCTCAAAATGGCCCCAAAAGTTTAGGTGGGTGGACATTGATATCCTCCTGAATCATTTTAGAGAACAATGGTATGTCATCAAGAAAAACCTTCTTCCAAACAACTAATTCCTCCACATATCCAATGCATGCATGATTGATGCAAGGTCCAAATCATGGGTGACATATCATTTCTCATGCTCATCAATATTTTGTGACTCATATCATATCACTTTCTCCTATTTCATAAGAAATCCATCGATTCCTTCTTTGGAAGAATTAGTAGAAACCAATAATTATTTCTCAGGGTCCGCGATCTTCAAAATAAGGGCATTGGTAAAAATATGCTTCAATTTTCGGAAGCTAGCTTCACAATTTGTGGACCATATGAACTTATTTCCTTTGCTATATAATGAATTAATGGTATGAAAAATCTTGTAAAATCCCTTAATAAACATTATATTATTATCCATCTAATCCCATGAATGACCTTACCTCTGTTAAATTCTAAGGAGAAGACTAATCCATGATTTCCTTGATCTTCTCGGGATATACTTCCAATCCTTTTGCTGAGATTGTGTGGCCAAAATACTAGATATCCTTCTTAAATAAGTCACACTTGTTGAAATTGGAATACAAATTGAGATCTCTCAGCACCTGTAAAACCATCTTTAGATAAAATTATCAAAGTATTTGTTGAAAAAACTATTTATTGGTCACATGAAAGTATTTGGTGCATTGGTAAGATCAAATGGAACCACCAAAAACCCATAGTGTCCATATCTCATTTTAAAGGCTATATTGTGAATTTCTTCATCATTAATCCTAAATTTGTGATATCCATATCTCAAGTCAATCTTAGAGAAACTTATATCTCCTCTTAGTTGATCGAAACAATCATCAATCATAGGTGATAAATACTTATTATTGATCGTCATCTTGTTTAACTTTCGGTAATCAATGCACAAATGCAATGTCCCATCCTTTTTCTTCACAAACAATGCAGGTGCTTCTCGTATGGATACACTCATCCTAATATAACCTTTATCTAGCATCTTCAACTACACTTTCAATTTCACCAGCTTTGGCGTACTCATTTTGCAGGGTACTTTTGGTTCCCCTATTACCTCTATCACGTTTCTCTTAGTCCCGATGGATAATTGAACCAACCATTCTCTTGCATGTTTCTTTCTATGTAAGGAACATGCTTCAACCATTTGAGATGATATATAACTATTATTAATTCAGGGTCAATCAAAACATAAATGGGTTTCTTGATAATTATACCTTCTATATCAATTACAGAATCTTGGTGGTCTTCTTCCCAATTTTCCATAGCTACGCATATCCTAGGCACACTCCTAGACACATTATTGACTATAGTAGCCTCCTTGAAATGATAACATCTTTTGTTTTCATGCTTCCTATGAGGAAAATATCTTAACATGTGTGCCTCTCCACAACACCAACATTGTAGAGGTCATTTTTTGGCTCCTATACTCTTTTTCCTTCCTAGTCTGCTGGCGTATTTCCCCTTTGAGATGGAAAGTTTTTTTGGTACACACTTATGCTTGGATGACCGAATTAAGCACCTTTCTTCAGATTCTTATATGGGGATGATTTGAACCCCTTCTTTTGAAATCTAGTCTTCTCTTTTCTCTTCCAATACCTAGGAGGCTCTTGCCTATGATTGGATTCATCATAGTAACACTTAGCCTTCCTAATGGTGTCCTTGAATGTCTCAATTTCATCAAATTCAATTATGTCCTGATAGGACTATGGAAACCCACTGAGAAAATGTTGCATCCTTTCCTTCTTATCCTTGAGGTAATGGACATACTTCAATTGTTATAACAATATCTTGGGATAAGCGTCGATGGTAAGTTTCCAAAAATTATATTCATGGAATTTTTTAATCTTGTCGTCAAAGTAATTCTATGATAGGTATGTTTTCCCAAAATACCTCTCAAATTTCTTCTAGGTCAGTTTGATTTCATTCAATATCTTGACTTCGTTGAGGTCCTCCCACCATATGGAAGATTTTCCATTTAGATTAAATATATCTATATTCACCCTTGTATTTTCTGATTAGTTGTTGTGACATCTTTAAAAATAAAGTATTTCTGAAATTTAAAATTTGACGGAAAATTATTCTGTTTTTAGTAAATTTGAATTTGGAAAATTTTTGCCATTTATGGAAATTCCGAATTTCAAGTTTGATAATTGTAATTAAATATTATGACTGTTGGATAGAAATTTTATTTGACTCAACTAACTATTTGACTATGACACTTGTATGAAAACATAATATTGTATATTGATTGTAGGAGGACAAATAGAACAACCATGTTAAAATCTACTGACCATGACTCCATGAGTGGGGAACATGTTGGAACTACCTCTTGGCTGATTGTTACAAGTGGAAAATCATAGATTTCGCCATTGGCAGCCCCTCAAAATCATGGATTTAGAAACCTGCAAAAATTACCAAGGGGGGGAAGAAAGACCTAGGTAAAAAGGATTTGTTTTGTTAAATAGCATATGCGAGGAGGCAGGACGCTTCCTAGTATGCTGGTTAAAATAAGACTATTGGTTTTCTTGTTGTTATGAACACTACTGATTGAGGGTGAGGCAAGAGGAATCTGTTGGAACTGAAAGACATTTTTGAGGAGGAGTTTTCCAGGTTTTCCCTCATGGATGCATGGTCAGGCTAGGGGGTTAATTGGGCAAGTGATTTGGCTGCCCTATTCTATAGTTGGGAGGAATATGGTTGTTCCCTTTGTATTCCCACGAATTGGTTCAGACATTTTAAATATTCTCCTTCTTTGTTTTGAATGATTTTTGTATATCTGATATCACGCATCTATTCGTGCTAAGTTGAAATAATTTCCATGGATGACATCTGTTCATTGTATGAAGTTTATAATCAAAGACCAATTCTGGAATAGTTCCTCCTGAAACTAAAATTCTAGGCATAATTCATCTAGGTGTAAATGAACATGAAGGAACAGATCTGTCTACAAATGTATGTGTATTTTTGTAGTTGAAATATTAGACAAATCTATCTATGAATAATTGAAGTTGAGAAAGTCTTTCCATATATTAAATATATAGTTATATATGTATTTATATACAATATACATCGATATGGTTGCAGTTAGTACCGTGTATAGGTTTTATTAAATGAAGATCTAATGACTGCAATAGAAACCCCACTTATACAGAGATTCGTTGTCATAGTACTTGAACAAACAAATGATGCCAATAGGTAACCATCTACCTCTCGTATAAAGAAAATTACTAAATCGAAGAGTCTGGAAATCTCCCTAAACCTTGTTATAGTACCAAATGAAATTAAATATGTTCTTTGCTCTGTTATAAGAGAATATAGAAGCAAAATACTCCATGAGAATAAGGATTCAAAGATAATTAGACATAAACTAATTATATGTTGATAGACATTTTAAACTTTGCGCACAAAAATAAAGGGAATCAATTGTAGAAATACATATTGTATGAAGTAAGTTATAATTTTTTTCTTTTTTACTGTGAACATACATGCGAAACAACCCACTCGATGTTCGTGGCAGTGGACGATATAGAATTTGAAAATTAAAATTGTACATTTTTGTACCTATACTTTGATCCATATGGATATCGGTGTCCACCCACCTTTTCCAACTAGCTCAGAGCAGTTTTCTGACAATTTTGGCAATTTACTATTTTTAGTAGTTTTAACTTCCGGGGCCATTTTGAGGGCCTAAATGAAGGTTTTTCAGAATTGAACTCTTCAATGATATCTAAAGGAATTATTGATCCCCAAAAATTAATATCCTAGACGATACCTTTCCAACGGGCTATCACACGCCTAAAATGGAGATCGTATGCAAAAGTTACGACCCTGGGAAGTTGATGTACTAACTTACCCAAACGGGGCCCACATGACTTTTGGTGCTTCATCTCCTAGGGTTAGGTTTTTGGATGTCTAGGGTTTTGGGAATTATTTCTTATTGTAAAAAGGCCTTCAGAGCCTCATTGTAACCCTCTTATTGTGAATGCACACTGTCGTCACATCTCTTCTCATAGATAAGCCGCCACCATTCCAGCAAGCTTGTTTCCGTTGCATTTTACTGTTTCATCTTATTTCGTTATTGAATAGAAAACCAGTTTTACTGTATCTCTGTTATTTTTTGTTAAGAACCTATTAATAATCTGTATTCATTTCGTTCTTCTCATAAAATCCGGATCAGTGGTATCAGAGCGGTATGTTCCTTGTCGTCTTAATGCATGTCCCCAACGAGGTCGGAGTACAAAGAGTTGGGTCTCGAGCTTGTTTCTCTTGAGGAAAGAAGCTCTCACATGCCCAAGTGACCTCCCATGGCAGGAGAAAATAAATATGATGTGACAGGAGATCCTTTCAAACTGTTGATTGAGGAATCGCTCACGGAACATAGGAACGAGATGATGGATAGTTTCGCGCAAATCCTTCAGCGACTACCAACAAGGGATGCATCTTCTTCGAACGGAGGCGCCACCCCCTTCAAGGTAGATAGATGCAGATGTTGTAGACAAGTGGTTGAATCTGCTAGAAGGGTATTTTTCTATCCATAACTTTTTGAATAAAGAAAAGATTACTTTTGATCTCCTCAAGTCGTTCCCCGTGTCAAAGATTGGTGGGAAACTTTCTATGAGAAAAAGGAAACACAGGAAACCTCATTATTTTTAGCAGGCTCTGCACACCCTGTGGCAGCACAAGCTATACGCCAACTTGGAAAAATGCTCCTTCGACATGGATAAGGTCCATTACCTGGGATACATCATTGATCAGTATGGCGTACATGTGGATCCAGCCAAGATCCAAGTCATCCGTGACTGGCCAACCCCAACAACACTCACTGAGCTTCGGAGCTTCTTGGGCCTTGCCAATTTCTACCGCAGGTTCATGTTGGGTTTCTCCCATATTGCATGGGCCCTCAACCAAATAAACAGAGGTGGTGGTAAGGAGAAATTTCCACGAGGCCGGTCCTAAAAACAAGTGTTCGATGATTTGAAGTAGCGCTTGTGCTCAGCCCCAATACTTTCACTACCAGACCTGCAACATCCTTTTGAGATCAGGACAGATGCTTCAGACTATGTTGTGGGTGCCATTCTCACTCAAAATGGCCACCCCGTGGCCTATGATAGTGAGACACTGTTAGATACTATCTGTAAGTACCCTACTTATGAAAAACAAATGTACTCCATTGTGTAAGAATGCCACCAGTGGAGACATTACATTCTTGGAAAGGAGACAGTCATCCACATTGATCATAAGCCACTGTAGTTCATGCAGATGGAGGAAAAATTGCAGAATGATCGCCATCAAAAGTGGTCTACATACTTGCAACAATTCCACCTCAACATCAAGTGTAAAACAAGAAGCACCAATCACTTCGTTGATTTCCTCAGCAAACCACCAGTCGCGGCACTCACCACGGTGCTAGACTCTTGCAGTCATGAGACATATGGATGGCCCCAACTCTATGAGACAGACCCTGACTTCACCACCACCTACCAAATGTTCGGTGCAAACGCAGTTGTCGATAATTTCCATCTTCAAGATGGGTTGTTGTGTCATCTGGGCCATATCTGTGTTCCATCAAGTGAGCGAGTGAAGCTGATCTGGGAAGCCCACTACAGTCAGGTGGCAGGACACTTCGGTGTTGAAAAGATAGTGGCAATGCTACAGAAACATTTCTAGTGGATGAAACTTTGATAGGAGGTTAGCAAGTATATCAGGTCCTGCAATTCCTGTGCTATTGCCAAACCGACCACTAAGAAATAGGGCTTGTACATTGCTCTTCCTACTCCTAACAAATCAGGGGAAATGACTGTGCTTTTGTGGTTGTTGATCTCTTTTCTAAGATGACGATTCTGGTTGCCTGCAAGAAGAGCATCACAGCAAAGGCCACTACCAAGATCTTCTTTGAATGAGTCTGGGTACATTTTGGAATCCCACAAACCATTTTCTCATATCGGGATAGTCAATTTCTCAACACATTCTGGTCGAGCCTTTGGTCACTGCTGGACACCAAGCTCACCAAATCCACGGCCTTCCACCCCCAGACAAATGGCCAAACCAAGGTTGTAAATTGAATGATTGTGCATATCCTTCACATGTATAATTCAAAGCACCCTCACACATGGGATGAGAGCCTTCCCTATGTCCAGCATAGCTACAATCGAGCCCTGCATAGCTCAACTGGCCACAACCCCTTTCAAGTGGGGTTGGGATTCCAACCATTGGGACCCATAGATGTTGCACTTCCCCTTGCGGTCACCTCGACCGACTCATATCCTACTCCAACTGAAGCTGACAAAGCCACCCGGTTTATTGAGAGAATCCAGCACATCTGCCAATAGGTTCAAGATATTCTACAGAAGTCCAATGACAAGTACAAACAACACCATGATCAACATCGAGTGTCACATAAGTTTCAGGTGGGCGACAAAGTTTGGTTGCACTTGCAGAAAGAACACCTTACAGGACCCCATAGGAAGCTTCTCCCACTCCATTATGGGTCGTACACTATCACCAAGGCTATGGGGGATAATTCTTTTGAGCTCAACATTTCTCCTTTCCTTGGTTTGCACCCAGTGTTCAACGTGGATCTCCTTCGCCCTTATTTCCCACCATTATTGGACACCTCAGAAGTAGCAGAACAACTGACACCAATAGCGCTCAATGCCGACTAAATACAAGAGGCATCCAATGATTATATTGTGGACAGAAAGATCAAGGGCACTCGACAACAAAGGATCCAACTTTATCGAGTCGTCAAAGCAGGGCAGCTCCTGCACCAAGGCAAGTGGCTCACCCGGGGCCAAATTCAACAGAAATTTCCTCA
>JZKD02S1893467.1:448489-460664 GCA_000966675.3 Picea glauca | reverse complement strand
TGAATATATTGTGATCTCCATGTGTTGATGAATCTTGTATGCACTTAATAACTCAATAAATTAGTAGTAGTTAGTGATTCCAAGAAAGAATTTGGCTTGGGATCATTACAATGATATCCTACGACCATTCACCAATACTTTTGTAGTGGTGTATCTGGATGATATTGTCATTTACAACAAGACTTGGGCTGAACACTTGCAGCATATTCAACAGGTTTTACATACCCTGTGGCAGCACAAGCTATACGCCAACCTGGAAAAATGCTCCTTTGGCATGGACATGGTACATTACCTGGGCTACATCATTGATCAGCATGGTGTGCATCTGTATCCAACCAAGATCCAAGTCATCTGTGACTGGCCAGCCCAAACAAAACTCACTGAGCTTCAGAGCTTCCTAGGCCTTGCCAATTTCTACCGCAGGTTCGTGTTGGGTTTCTCCCATATTGCATGGGCCCTCAGCCAAATAAACAGAGCTGGAGGTAAGGTGAAATTTGCATGGGGCCGGTCCCAATAACAAGCGTTCGATGATTTTAAGCAGTGCTTGTGCTCAGCCCCAGTACTTTCACTACTAGACCTGTAACATCCTTTTGAGATCGAGACAGATGCTTCGGACTATGCTGTGGGCGTCGTTCTCACTCAGCATGGCCACCCCATGGCCTATCATAGTGAGACATTGTCAGATATTGTTCATAAGTAGCCTACTTACGACAAAGAAATGTACTCCATTGTGCAAGCATGCCACCAGTGGAGACATTACATTCTTGGGAAGGAGACAGTCATCCACACTGATCATAAGCCATTGCAGTCCATGCAGACATAGGGAAAATTCCAGAATGACCGCCATCAAAAGTGGTCCACATACTTGTAGCAATTCCACCTCAACATCAAGTATAAAACAGGAAGCACCAATCACGTCACTGATTGCCTCAGCATACCGCTAGTCATGGAACTCACCACAGTGCTAGACTCTTGAGGCCATGAGACATCTGGATGTCCCCAACTCTATGAGACAGACCCTGAATTCGCCACCACCTACCAAATGTGCGGTGCAAACACAGTTGTTGATAATTTCCATCTTCAGGATGGGTTGTTGTCTCGTCTGGGCCATATCTGTGTTCCATCAAGTGAGCGAGCAAAGTTGATCTGGGAAGCCCACTACAGTTGGGTGGCAAGACACTTCGTCATTGAAAATATAGTGGAGATGCTACGAAAACATTTCTACTGGCCGAAACTTCGACAGGAGGTCAACAAGTATATCAGGTCATGCACTACCTACGCTATTGCCAAACCGACCACTAAGAAATAGGGCCTGTACACCCCTCTTCCTACTCCTGACAGGCCATGGGAATCCATCTCAATGGACTACATGACAAGCCTCCCATCCACCAAGTGGGGAAATGACTGTGGTTTTGTGGTTGTTGATCGCTTTTCTAAGATGGCGATTCTGGTTGCCTGCAAGAAGAGCATCACAGCATAGGCCACTACCAAGATATTTTTTGAACGAGTCTAGGTACATTTTGGAATCCCACAAACCATTCTCTCAGATCAAGATAGTTGATTTCTGAGCACATTCTGCTCGATCCTCTAGTCACTGTTGGACACCAAGCTCACCAAATCCATGGCCTTCCACCCCTAGATAGATGGCCAAACCAAGGTTGTAAATTGAATGATTGTGCATATCCTTCGCATGTATAATTCAAAGAACCCTCGCACATGGGATGAGAGCCTTCCCTATGTCCAGCATAGCTACAACTGAGACCTACATAGCTCAACTGTCCACAACCCCTTTCAAGTGGGGTTGGGATTCCATCCATTGGGACCCATAGATGTTGCATTTCCCCTTGCTATCACCTCGACTGACTCATATCCTACTCTAACTAAAGCTGACAAAGCCACCCAATTCATTGAGCGAATCCAACACATCTTCCAACAGGTTTAGGATATCCTATAGAAGTCCAATGACAAGTACAAACAGTTCCATGATCAACATCGGGTGCCGCATAAGTCTCAGGTGGGCGACAAAGTTTGGTTGCACTTGTAGAAAGAAAGCCTTACAGGACCCCATCGAAAGCTTCACCCTCTTTTTTATGGGCCATACCATATCGCCAAGGCCATGGGGGATAATTCTTTTGAGCTCAACATTCCTCCTTTCCTTGGTCTGCACCCAGTGTTCATCGTGGATCTCCTTCGCCCTTATTTCCCACAATTATTGGACACCTCAGAAGTAGCAGAACAACTGACACCAACAGAGCTCAACGTCGACTGCCTATAATAGGAATCCAATTATCATATTGTGGATATACATATCAAGGGCACTCGACAACAAAGGATCCAACTTTATCGAGTCGTCAAAGCATGGCAGCTCCTGCACCAATGCAAGTGGCTCACCCGGGGCCAAATTCAACAAAAATTTCCTCATCTGATGGGGGACCTCAACGCAATGGAAAAAATTGCTTCCTAAGGAGGGAAGATTGATCCATATGGATATTGGTGGCCAACCACCTTTTCCAACTGGCTCAGAACAGTTTTCTGACAATTTTCGCAATTTACTATTTTTAGCAATTTTAACTTCCGGGGCCATTTTGAGGGCCTAAATGAAGGTTTTTTGGGATTGATATCCTCAATGATATTTGAAGTTAATATTAGTCCAAAATGAATCTTCTCAATGATACCTTTCCAACGGGCTATCACACGCCTAAAATGGATATCGTATGCAAAAGTTACGACCCCGGGAAGTTGATGTACTAACTTACCCAAACGGGGCCCACATGACTTTTGGCGCTTCATCTCCTAGGGTTAGGTTTTTGGATGTCTAGAATTTTTGGTATTATTGATTATTGTAAAAATGCCTTCAGATCCTCATTGTGACCCTCTTCTTGCGAATGCGCATTTCCATCACATCCCTTCTCAGAGATAAGCCGCCACCTTTCCAGCAAGCTTGTTTCCGCTGCATTTTACAGTTTCAGCGTATTTCGTTATTGAACAGAAAACTAGTTTTACTCTATCTCTATTATTTTTTGTTAAGAACCTGTTAATAATCTGTATTCATTTCTTTCTACTCATGAAATCTAGATAAGTGTTATCAGAGCGGTCTGCTCCTTGTCGTCTTAATGCATGTCCCCAACGAGGTCGGAGTACAAAGAGTTGGGTCTTGAGCTTGTTTCTCTTAAGGAAAGAAGCTCTCGCATGCCCAGGTGACCTCCCATGGAAGGAGAAAATAAAGATGAAGGGACAAGAGATCCTTTCAAACTGTTGATTGAGGAATCCCTCACGCAACAGAGGAATGAGATGATGGATAGTTTCGCACAAGTCCTTCGGCGGCTACCAACAGGGAATGCATCTTCTTCAAATGGAGGCGCCGCCCCCTTCAAGGTACAAATAAACTTCAATATTCCTATATTTGAAGGTCAGATAGACGCAGATGCTATAGACAAGTGGTTGAATCTACTAGAAGGTTATTTTTCTGTCCATAACTTTTCAAATAAAGAAAAGATTACTTTTGTGCTCCTCAAAGCCGTTCCCCATGTCAAATATTGGTGGGAAACTTTCTGTGAACAAAAGGAAATAGAGGAAAATTCATTATTTTCAGTCACACCCACCTGGGAATCCTTCAAGGATTCTATTAAGGAAGAATACTACCCTCTCGGAAGTTATGACGACCTGTATACCAAATGGACCACACTGCGGTAAGAAAGAGACCAAGCAGTGCCAGATTTCACAAATATCTTCCATACCTTGCACACCAAGTTGGGTATCAAATATTCAAAGTGATATCTGGTGCTCAAGTATCACGGTTCTATACATAGATACATCCATACCAAAATGGAATTTCTGGACATCTCATCCTTGGGCGTGGCTTACCGATATGTCGTCAAAATCAAGCAGAAGCTCAAACAAAAGACGTGGTAATTTGGGCCTGGGAAACCCTCACAAAAAAAGCCAGGAAAGGGTGGCCCCAACCCACCGAGCCAAGAACAGAGAAAATATGGACAGTATTAGGACAACCAGTCCAAGCTGCAAGCAAAGAATGACACTGGAAAGACAAAGAAAGATACCGGGAAGTGGTGCGACTTCCATAAGTTCCCTTGGCATAACACTGCGGACTACCGGTCAAAGCAGTCACTGGTGGTCGAAGTGAAAGCCTCTGAATCAGATGTAGATTATGACTTTGATCCGGAACTAGAAAGGGGAAGATAGAGCATTAACGCAAAACCCAGTGCCACTGTTGCTACTACCCAGCTCCAGCCTGCTGAACTAGACGAGACAGAAGAAGGAGAGCTCCTCTTTCGTTCACAGATGTGGGTAAAAGGCACCCCTCTACACTTCATCGTTGATAGCGGTAGCCAGAAGAACCTCATCTTAGTAGAGGTCATCAAGCAGCTGGCCCTGCCAACAATGCCGCACCCACAACCATACACCAATGGATGGCTCTGCCAAGGAAGCAATCTTTGCGTCAGCCAACAGTGTCGACTGTCGTATGGCATCAAGCCCTTCAAAGACGAGGTATTGTGTGATGTTTCTCCTCTCAAATTTTGTGATGTTCTTTTGGGCCAACCTTATTTATGGAAACTTCATGTTGTATATGAGTCTAGGCCTCGTAGTTTTATTATTACTTTGAACAGAAAATTGTAAAGGATACCCGAGGCAGTCCCACCTAGTGTTATTTCCTTGATCTCTGCTAAGCAATGCAGGAATTTCATCTCTCAGACGGGGAATTTTCTCTTCTTCATGATTCACTCTCAGAATAAGAGAAAGATCACAACCACATCCAGGGTCTCCACGGTCGGCCTCTCCACACAGCAGAAGCAAGTAGATAAGGCTGTGGAAGAATAATCAGATATCTTCTCCTCACCTACAGGGGTACCTCTTCACTGTCAGGTCAAACACCCCATCGATCTGACCCCAGGCACACCACTCCCCAATGGGCCAGTCTATCGACACTCTTTGTTAGAGAATGAGGAGATCAAGCGACAGATCCAAAAAATGCTCCACAAGGGGCACATCCACCCCAGCTCATCACCTTGTGGGAGCCCAATCATGTTGGTACAGAAGAAATATGGAACTGGGCGACTCTGTATTGATTACCGAGCTCTTAATAAAATCACGGTCAGAAATCAGTACCCGATTCCCCGAATCAATGACCTCCTTGATCAACTCATGGGGGGCAAATACTTCAGTAAGATTGATCTAAAGTCTGGCTACCACCAGGTCCCGATAGAATAGACAGATGTATGGAAGACCGCCTTCAAGTCAAAGGAAGGCCTTTTTGAATGGTTGGTCATGCCCTTTGGTTTGACAAATGCTCCAACAACTTTCATGAGGATGATGGACAGTATACTGCGACCATTCACCAATACTTTTGTAGTGGTGTATCTGGATGACATTCTCATTTACAGCAAGACTTGGGCCAAACACTTGCAGCATATTCGGCAGGTTCTCCACACCCTGCGCCAGCACAAGCTATACGCCAACTTGGAAAAATTATCCTTCGACATGGACAGGATCCATTACCTGAGCTACATCATTGATCATCATGGTGTACATGTGGATCCAGCCAAGATCTAAGTCACCCGTGATTGGATAGCACCCACAACACTCACTTAGCCTTGGATCTTCTTGGGCCTTTCCAATTTATACCACAGGTTTGTGTTGGGTCTCTCCCATATTGCATGGGCCCTCAGCCAAATAAACAGAGGTGGTGGTAAGGAGAAATTTGCATGGGGTCAGTCCCAACAACAAGCGTTCGATGATTTGAATAAGCACTTGTGCTCAACCCTAGTAATTTCACTACCAAACCTGCAACATCCTTTTGAGATCGATATAGATGCTTCAGACTATGCTATGGGCGTCGTTCTCACTCATCGTGGCCATCCTGTGGCCTATCATAGTGACACACTGTTAGATACTGTTTGTAAGTACCCTACTTATGATAAAGAAATGTACTCCATTGTGAAAGCATGCCGCCAGTGGAGACATTACATTCTTGGGAAGGAGACAGTCATCCACACTGATCATAAGCCACTGCAGTTCATGCAGACACAGGGAAAATTGTAGAATGACCGCCATCAAAAGTGGTCCACATACTTGCAGCAATTCCACCTCAACATCAAGTATAAAAAAGGAAGCACCAATCGCGTCGTTGATTGCCTCAGCAGACCTCCAGTCGTGGAAATCACCATAGTTCTAGACTCTTGCAGCCATGAGACATATGGATGGCCCAAACTCTATGAGATATACCCTGACTTCACCACCACCTACCAAATGTTGGGTGCAAACACAGTTGTCAATAATTTCCATCTTCAGGATGGGTTGTTGTGTCATCTGGGCCATATATGTATTCCATCAAGTGAATGAGCAAAGTTGATCTGGGAATCTCACTACAGTCAGGTGGCATGACACTTCGTCATTAAAAAGACAGTGGTGATGCTACAGAAACATTTCTACTGGCCGAAACTTCGACAAGAGGTCAGCAAGTATATCAGGTCCTGAACTGCCTGCACTATTGCCAAACCGACCACTAAGAAATAGGGCCTGTGCACCCCTCTTCCTACTCCTGACAGGCCATGGGAATCCATCTCAATGGACTACATGTCGGGCATCCCATCCACCAAGCGGGGAAATGACTATGTTTTTGTGGTTGTTGATCGCTTTTCTAAGATGGCAATTCTAGTTGCCTGCAAGAAGAGCATCACAGCAGAGGCCACTGCCAAACTCTTCTTTGAACAAGCCTGGGTACATTTTGGAATCCCACAAAATATTTTCTCATATCAGGATACTCAATTTCTCAGCACATTCTGGTCTAGCCTCTAGTCACTATTGGACACCAAGCTCACCAAATCCACGACCTTCCACCCCCAAACAAATGGCCAAACTGAGGTTGTAAATCGAATGATTGTGCATATGCTTCGCATGTACAATTCAAAGCACCCTCTCATATGGGATGAGAGCCTTCCCTATGTCTAGCATAGCTACAACCGAGCCCTGCATATCTCAACCGACCACAACCCCTTTCAAGTGGGGTTGGGATTCCAACCATTGGGACCCATAGATGCTGCACTTCCCTTGCGGTCACCTCAACCGACTCATCTCCTGCTCCAACTGAAGATGACAAAGCCACCTAGTTCATTGATAAAATCTAGCACATCTTCCAACAGGTTCAGGATATCCTACAGAAGTCCAATGACAAGTACAAACAGCGCCATGATCAACATCGGGTGTCGCATAAGTTTTAGGTGGGTGACAAAGTTTGGATGCACTTGCAGAAAGAATGCCTTACAGGACCCCATTGGAAGCTTCTCCCACTCCATTATGGGTCGTACACTATCACCAAGTTCATGGGGGATAATTATTTTGACCTCAACATTCCTCCTTTCCTTGGTCTGCACCCAGTGTTTAACGTGGATCTCCTTCGCCCTTATTTCCCACCATTATTGGACACCTCAGAAGTAGAAAAACAACTGACACCAATAGAGCTCAACCCCGACTGTCTACAATAGGCATCTAATGATCAGATTGTGGACAAATGGATCAAGGGAACTTGACAACAAAGGATCCATCTTTATCGAGTCGTCAAAGCAGGGCAACTCCTGCACCAAGGCAAGTGGCTCACCCGAGGCCAAATTAAGCAGAAATTTACTCATCTGATGGGGGACCTCAATGCAATGGATACCATTGCTTCCTAAGGAGGGAGTATTGATCTATATGGATATCTATGGCCACCCAACTTTTCCAACTGGCTCAGAACAGTTTTCTGACAATTTTGGCAATTTACTATTTTTAGCAGTTTTAACTTCCGGGGCCATTTTGAGGGCCTAAATGAAGGTTTTTTGGGATTGAGCTCCTCAATGATAGACTATGGCATGATTGAGCCCCCAAAATGAATCTCCTCGATGATGCCTTTCCAACGTTCTATCACACGCTTAAAATGGAGATCGTATGCAAAAGTTACGACCCCGGGAAGTTGATGTACTAACATACTCAAACGGGGCCCACATGACTTTTGGCGCTTCATCTCCTAGGCTTAGGTTTTTGGATTTCTAGGGTTTTTGGCATTCTTTATTATTGTGAAAATTCCTTCAAAGCCTCATTGTAACCATCTTCTTGTGAATGCGCAGTGTCGTCACATCTCTTCTCAGAGATAAGCCGCCACCATTCCAGCAAGCTTGTTTGCGTCGCATTTCACAGTTTCAACTTATTTTGTTATTGAATAGAAAAACAGTTCTAATGTATCTCTGTTATTTTGTTTTAAGCACCTATTAATAATCTATATTCATTTTGTTCTGCTCATAAAATCTGGATCAGACTTGAAATTCAAAATTCCTTATTGTTTCCAACCTGTACAGGCCAAAACTCCAATTTGGGAAGAGATCCTACTAGTTTAGGCATTTCAAGAAAATATTTACGCAATTAATTAACAAGTTAAATTATGAATAGATGGAAACAGACATAGGCTAAATTCCTACCAATGCTAATGTTATACCTTGAATAAATTTTGCATGTATATAGGTATAAAACACAGGATAATGATGAATGGAAACCGGGAAGTCTTGAGTATAACAACATACTTCTAGTAGTAATCAAGTCCTTATGTTATATATATATATATATATATATATATATATATATATATATATATATATATACTACTGTAATAGGCTATGAAATATGTTATAATGCTACTATACTTCCATATATGGAAAATTATACTATGAATGTTTGTATAACTAGTAATAAGAAGAATTATGGAAAATAACAGAATAATCATGAAATGAATTAATCTCTGAAATACAAAACCAGTTTTAGAAGTGGAGGGGATTATGATAAACTCAAAAAAATAAAAGTGCGGAACTAGTTTACTCTTCATAAATATCCACAGTTGAATCAACTCAATATATGATGACTAGGTTACAAAAAAGGGAATGGTTGTCTAGATTTTTGTAAAGAAAAATATAAATAATATAGGTGGTATTGAATTTCACTACTCTAGTATTTTTTCTCGACTTCACACAGAAACAAGAGAAGGAATTGTCAGGGAGTAAGCCCCTTCCAAGTTATAATTACAACTACAACCAGACGCAAGGTTTTCATTCCTTTCTAAGCTCTGAAGTATTAACATAAAGTAGGGCGTACCCCTAACCAACCAGTATAGAATATTTCGACGATATTTATTTATAAGTAATAAAGATGGGATATAGCCTTGGCCCTCAATACCAGTGAACTCTAAAGGCTAAGTCTGAGGGATAATGTACTTGGACCCAGAATACCTTTCGCGCAGATGATAGGGACCGTCCCCAGAGTCTCGTGGAGTTGACACCTCTGTAAGAGAGATTCACCATTGAAATCATTAGTAAAACATACGAAAATAAAAATAAACAAGAAGCTACAACATAACCATAAATGGAGGCAACAAAAATTTTGAATTAATACTTAACTCATGGTTGGAATCTGGAAACTTGTTCTTGTTGCGTTTTTGGTTGAGTAAATGTCCTGAGCCGAGGCAATTGGTCCAGGTATTCCTGATGGGTACCTCGCATCAATGGGGTCCCATCATTAGCGTCATACCAAGATGCAAATCTATTTCTCATAAAAGAAGTTCAACAGTACTAACTTTCCGACATATAAACTGTGTAAAATATGTGATATAGATAGACGAAGACCCTGTGTAAATGTTACTTGTAATACAAAATCTATAGCTAAGCAGTTAATACATCCTGAATAAAATAACCGAGGTACTTTTAAGCCATCCCTAACTACAAAGATAACCTAGCACTGAACCCAAAAGGCTTACGCAAATCTCAGAATCGATAAGGGTAAGAATCCGTTTTAATACCCCAAGCCTTATGCCATATTTTTTATTTTTCTGTTAAAGAAAGATTCAAAACCACCAAAGTCTTTTGAAAGGGTACCAGGTGGATGTAATAGCCTTCAAAGAACACAGGGTATGTATAAGAATCAGTTATTTATTTATCGCACCTCAGAGACTCATCTGCGAAAGGCCAAGAATCGCCAGAGATAATGCTAAAGGAAAAACTTTAATTTAAATATGTATAACGAAAGATACAGAACACCGCATTCCCTATAGCACCTTCCTTTGAATGAATCTATTATTCAAGCATTGTTTCAAGTTAAAATCCTTACTAGGAAGACAAACTATGCTTCCTGCCACTGAGATGCGACCCAAGTCAACAGTCTTTCTTGTCGAAGATAGTGATACACAGGACCATTCAGAGAGTCTCACAATGACAAAGGAAAGTTCGTTTAAACCTAGGAAGAGACCTTACAAGAGCAAGTTGAAGATGAAGGTATAGGGGGTGGTTGGGTCACGTGATGGTTGTCAGGTTGGTGCATTTTGACTGGGAGGGATCGAAAAGGGCCATCAAAACGTGTACCTATAGGACCTCCATTAATGACTAGATCCACAGCCTTAACTCTTGCTGACATTTATATCTTTCCACCCATGTTATGCATCAAATGCACAATTAACTTGAATCCTTTGTGACATGAGTAGTTAGGTTGTGTTTTCTTAACTACATACCTGCAATTAACCTCTTATTTCAGTAATATTTTAGTTGGGATCTTGTTACCCGAACATCGGTATGAAATGGAAGGGGTTATCCCTTTACTAATCACTCTTAGTTGTTAAAGGAATCCTATTATTTTCACCCAGCTATACAATGATACTAAACTCTAGTGGTGTATAGTTCTCACCCCTTGATTTTTATGTTAGGTAAATGTGTTATGTTAAAGCTTGTAATACTCAGCCCTGTTTGCGCGAACACAGAAATATCATGTCTAGGGAAAGGATAGGATTGTAGGTTCTAAGCCTAAAACTATACAAATACATTTTATTAATAGAGATGAATAGGTTTGAAACCTTTGGTAAGTTCTATATCCTATCTTGAAATACTAAACTGATATAAAAGGGTTATCGCATGAAAAGAAGAACTTAAGTTACCTCGCAATTTTTTTTATTTTTGGAATTTTTGAGGTATATTACATATGGTATCAGAGAAAAGTTTACAACATTGGGCCTTGAATAGGGCCACATTAAATTCTTGGCATATATTTTTACTTATGCAAAACTAATAAACCTTCATTGTTACAAATAGAAAACTTTTTTTGTTTTGTGTTAATCATGGCAGCTCAGGATGATGACAAAATCAGAGTGGAAGGAAATCCGGAGCAGAGACCTCCTGGAGATCCAAGACAGAATAGTGACGTAAGATCACCTATGGAAGTGATGGAAACAATGAGGAATCTTATTGTTGAGATGCAGGTTTTCAAAGCTGACAACCAGAAATTGAAGAAAGCATAGCAGGAACATCAAGAGATAAATGAAGTCCTGCTACGCAGTATAGTGACCAAAAAAATACCAAAGGATGATAACCATGACGAAGAGGTCAGCAAAAGGGCCTCCAATAATTTTGGGCCTGAAACAGAAAAAGGAGACAGTTCGTCTGAAGGTACACCTTCAACTGAGGAAAAAACTAAAACAAATAGAAAAAGAAAACAAGTAGACCACCTTGAAGGAGAAATTAAAAAGATTAAACCAACTACCTTTGATGGAGAATCCATGACAAGAGAAGAAGTTGAGGCATGGTTTTTGGACATCAAAAAATACTTCCATATCTACAACTATTCGAGCAATATGAAGGTCATAATGGCCATCTACAATCCGAAAGGGAAGGCCAACATTTGGTGGCAAGACCTAAAATTGGTTGTTATCACTAAAATTTTGTCCGCACATGGTTACAAGAAATCAGCATCGTCAAACAGTAATGAAGTCATTCATGGACCTGAATTAATACCACAACATTCAAAAAAGGCCAAAAACTATACAAAGTAGTGAAAAATTGAAGAGCGCTTTGCATACATTGGGCGAGCATGCACATGCGCGGAACAGGGACGTACAAAGCGCGCACAGGTGCACGATGCGTGACTGTTAGCGCAAAAAGTTGTGCACCTGCTAAACGGCGCATTTATGAATGTGGTCGGCCTCCCAACCACTTATGGTTCAGCTCCCAAGCTGATTTGACCTCCAAATCCGGGTTGGATCCAAATGGTGGGCTGGTCAAAGACCTAAGAATGCCCTAAATGGCCTCTTTTCACACTACAAAGCAGTTAAACAAAAGCCCAAAGAAATGCTATAAAAAGCCATGAATGCACCTCATTT
>JZKD02S1893467.1:394878-433098 GCA_000966675.3 Picea glauca | reverse complement strand
GTGCTTTGTTTTCATCAATAGATAAAGCCTCAAACATTGGTGACATGGGTCTTTTTGTTCTTGTTATCTCTATGTCCCTATGCTTATGATTTTAGTTTTTATTAGTTTAATTCTTGATTATAGTTTTGTTTTTATTTCTCTAACTCTTTCCTCTACAGCTGTCCTGCTTAGCAGACCCAACTGAGCTTTCAAGCACCTCTTATTTGCTCACCAGGTGACGAAAGAGGCGCAACATTGGCTAAGGGCCTAAAGGAGAAATAGTTGGAATGGTATTACTTTAAGAAGTATTTCAAGAAACAATACCTTTCTAAAAGCTACTATGAAAGGAAAACAAAATAATTTTACGAGTTAAGACTTGGACAGATGACAATGGAGGACCTTATAAATAAATTATTGGAATTATTAAGGTCTGTACCTTACATTCGAGAGGATAAGGTAAAAATCCAGTGGTTCTTATGTTTTTTACCGTAGTCCTACAGGGACAAAATTAAGTTTGACAACCCCAAGTCCTTGAGTGAAGTATTCAAGAAAGAAAGAATGTGCTATGATCAATATAAACAACGAGCAGAATTTCCCAAAGCCTGGAAGGATAAGAAACAAGATCGAATGAATCAGCAAAAGAAGGAATACCAGCCAACTCCTTATCGTAATGAAACAAAAATATTTTTGAGAAAGTATTTTCACTCCAACCATTTGAATACGTAAGGCAGCGGTAAACCAGTAAATCTGGCAACGAAGAAGTTTGGGGACAGCCTCTGCGAACCACTAAAGTGTTGGGAATGTGGAGAACCTCATCTAAGGAGGAATTGTCCACGTTTAAATTCAGTAAACAAAACTTTTGTTCATAATTTTCAGGAAGCCTCGATGGTGGGAGACATAGGTAGAAGCTTGCATGGGATAAATTTAGCCATAGACAGTCAGCAAGCTGACCACCAATTTTCTATGGTAGAAATTGAAGGTAAAATTGAAAACACTCGAATTTATATTTTAATTGACCCTGGAGCTACGTTAAGTTATATTACTCCTGATGTAGTAGAGTCAAATAAACTTAAGAAATTGAAGCCCGCAAAATCATGGTTGGTACAACTAGAAACAGGAACAAAAAGGAAAGTAGTTGACTTTATTTCTGATTTCGAGTTCAGCTTAGATGGGAAAAACATAAGAACGAATATGAACATCCTACCACTAGGATCTTATGATACGATTATCAGAATGGATTGGTTGGAAAAGAACAAAGAGGTACTAGACTATTATACAAAGACACTTAACTATAAAGACAATGTTGGCACTACTAGGAAATCCCAAGGTATACCAAAACCTGTATCAGTTAGACAAGTTTTAGCAATGCAACTTAAGAAATTTATGAGAAAGGGATGTCAAGTTTATGCCATCCAAATAACGAATCTACGTGAATAAGAAATAAGGTATAATAATCTAGAGTTAGAAGATTCTGATGTCCTACATGAATTCAGAGACATGTTTGTGGATGAGATATCAGAATTACCTCCTAGGTGGGAAATAGAATTCTCCATAGATGTGCTTCTTTGTTTAGACCCTATCTCAAAATCACCTTACGAATGAGTTTACCAGAATTGATAGAATTAAAAATACAATTACAAGAATTGTTGGACAAAGAATATATCAGACCGAGTGTTTCACCTTGGGGGGCACCAGTCCTCTTTGTGAGAAAGAAATATGGTACCCTAAGACTTTGTATCGATTATAGAAAATTGAATAAAATAACCATTAATAAAAAGTACCCCTTACCTAGGATAAATGTCATGTTTGATCAAGTAGGTGGGGCCAAGATCTTTTCGAAATTGGATTTATGATCCGGTTATCATCAAGTTAGGACAAAGGATGAAGATATAAGAAAAATAGATTTTCAAACAAGATATGGACACTATGAATCCGTATTCATACCTTTCGGACTCACTAACCCACCAACCACATTTATGTGACTGATGAACAGTATTTTCAGTCAATACTTAGAAAAATTTGTACTAGTATTTGTCGATGATACTCTGGTCTATTCTAAAATGGAGGAAGAACATGAAGAACACTTAAGAATATTTATGTAAACTTTGAGGAAACATAAAATGTACGTAAAATTTGATAAGTGTGATTTTTATCAAAAGAAAATACAATATCTGGGACATGTAATTTCAACAAAAGGCATTGTCATAGACTCTGAGAAAATAAAAGCCATCATGGAATGGTTGGTACCTAAGGATGTAGCAGATATCTGGTAATTCATGAGAATCATCGGATATTGTCGCAGATTTATAGAAGGATTTTCCAAGAGCCTACCCTTTCACGTCATTACAAAAGAAAGGGACCAAGTTCAACTGGTCACAAAAGTGTCAACACAGTTTTAACAAATTGAAGGAATTATTGACCACTGCACCCATTTTGAAGGTAGCAGACCCAGATAAAGACTTTACTGTATGTGTTGATGCAAGTAAAGAAGGACTAGGTGGTGTCCTAACTCAGGAAGGGCACGTGATTTGTTATGAGTCCCGGAAATTAAAATAACATGAGCGAAATTATGTCACTCATGAATTAGAATTGGTAGTGGTGACACTACATAATGGGCAGGAAATTTCTACTATTGACGGATAATAGTGGCATGAAATATCTATTTAGCCAACCAGACCTTAATGCAAGGAAAGCAAGATGGCTAGCCTTTTTGAGAGAATTCAACTTCGAGGTCAGACATATCAAGGGTAAGGAAAATAAGGTAGCAGACACTTTAAGCAGAAGGGTCCATAGGTTATTTGAGATAAATATCAGCAGGGCAGAAAGTGATTTGGAACAAAGAATAAGGATGGCAGGCATTAACGACGAAAATTGCACTAAGATAATGGCATAATTACAAAATAGTATTGCAAGCTCAAATAAACCAGATCTGAGTATCGACAAGAAGGGACTATTATGATTTAAAAACATACTCTACATACCTGATTCAGCAGAGTTAAAGATAACAGTCCTGGATGAATTTCATAAGAAACCGTATTCTGGTCATCCAGGATACTATAAAACTATAACATCACTTAGAAAACTATTTTACTGGCCTAACATGAAGGGAGAAACAACATAATATCTAGCTAGATGCCAAGATTGTCAGCAAGTAAAGGTCGAACACCAGCATCCAGCCGACCTATTACAGCCATTACCAGTACCATAATGGAAATGGGAGACCATATCGCTGGACTTTATTACAGGTTTGCCTAAAACTCAGAAACAAAATGACTCCATTATGGTTGTAATCGTTAAACTCGGTAAGTATTCACACTTCATTCCTATAAAGTCTACTTTTAAAGCTATAAATATTTTTGAAAGAATTTTTTAGACTGCATGGTATTCCTAAAATGTTGATTTCAGGTAGAGACGTAAAATTCACATCTTCTTTTTGGAAGGAATTTTTTGTAGGGATAAATACTAATTTGAATTTCAGTATGATTTATCACCCAAAAACGGATGGACAGACTGAAAGGACAAACCAAATCATAGAGGATATGCTTTGCATGTACGTAAGAACAAAATGAAACAAGTGGGAATACTATCTACACTTGGTAGAGCTTGCATATAACAATGGGTACCAAACTTCGGCTAAGTTAAGCCCTTTCGAGGTACTGTACGGAAAAAAGTGTACGACTCCAATTAGATGGGATAACCCGGTTGACAGACTCATGGTTGGACTAGAGATGCTCCAAGAAATGGAGAACATGGTAAGGAAGGTACAACAGAACTTAAAAGAAGCACAAGACAGACAGAAGAGCTATGCAGATTAGAAAAGAAGACACTTAGAATTTCAAGTGGGAGACCATGTTTATTTAAAGGTCAAACCCCAAAAAATGTTCATTGAAGTTAGGGAACTGTGCCAAGCTAGCACCCAGGTTTTGTGGGCCTTTAGATATACTAGCTCGAATTGGACCCGTAGCATACCAACTTGCACTCCCATCTAATCTAAGAATTCATAATGTATTTCATGTTTCTTTGTTGAAAACGTATGTTCATGACCCTACTTATATGATTGATTGGAACTTGGTGCAGCTGGAACCCGAAGGCAAGTTCTAGGTGGAACCCCTATGTATTCTAGACCAGAGAGAAATAGCACCTCGGAATAGAGTCGTCGCTCAGGTAAACGTGCAATGGAAGCACTTTAGTCCTGAGGATGCCACTTGGGAATTGGAGGGAGATTTGCGGAAATATCATCCAATCTTGTTCCAAGAAATGAATGAACACTAAGGACAGTGTTTTATTGAAGGGAGAAAGGATGTGACATACCCAAAAATAAACTATTTCTTAAATTTAAAATTTGTTGGAAAATTATTTTGTTTTTAGTAAATTCGAATTTGGAAAAATTTTTCCATTTATGGAAATTCCAAATTTCGAATTTGATAATTGTAATTAAATATTATGACTATTGGGCAGAGATCTGATCTGACCCAACTAACTATTTGACTATGACACTTGTATGAAAACAAAATATTTTATATTGATTGCAGGAGGACAAATGGAATAGCCATGTTAAAATCAACTGACCATGACTCCATGAGTGGGGAACATGTTGGAACTACCTCTGGGCTGACTGTTACAAGTGGAAAAACAGATATTTGTCCATTGGCAGCCCCTAAAAATCAGGGATTTAGAAAGCTGGGAAAATTCCCAAGGGGGAGAAGAAAGACCTAGGCAAAAAGGATTTGTTTTGTTAAATAACATATGCGAGGAGGCAAGACGTTGCCTAGTATGTCGGGGAAAATAAGACTATTGGTTTTGTTTATGTTATGAACACTATTGAATGAGTGTGAGGCAAGAGGAATTTGCTGGAACTGAAAGACATTTATGAGGAGGAGTTTTCCAAGTTTTCCCTCATGGACTCATGTGCAGGCTAGGGGATGAATTGGGAAAGTGATTTGGCCTCCCTATTCTACAGTTGGGAGGAACGTGGTTGTTCCCTTTGTCTTCCAGTGAATTGGTTTAGATATGTTAAATCCTCTCCTTCTTTGTTTTGAATGATTTTTGTATATCTGATATCATGCATATGTTCGTGCTAAGTTGAAATAATTTCCATGGATGACATATGTTCATTGTATGAAGTTTATAATTGAAGACCAATTCTGGAATAGTTCCTCCTGAAACTAAAATTCTAGGAAGAATTCATCTAGGTGTAAATGAACATGAAGGAACAGATTTGTCTGCAAATGTATGTGTATTCTTGTAGTTGAAATATTAGTCAGATCTATCTATGAATAATTGAAGTTGAGAAATTCTTTCCATATATTACAGATAGACTTATATATGTATTTATATACAATATACATCGATATGGTTGCAATTAGTACCGTGTATAGGTTTTATTAAATGAATATCTAATGACTGCAATAGAAACCCCACTTATATAGAGATTTGTTGTCATAGTACTTGAACAAACAAATGATGCCAATAGGTAACCATCTACCTCTCGTATAAATAAAATTACTAAATCGAAGAGTCTGGAACTGTCCTTAAACCTTGTTATAGTACCAAATGAAATTAAATAAGTTCGTTGCTCTATTATAAGAGAATACAGAAGCAGAATACTCCATGAGAATAATCATTTGAAGATAATTAGACATAACCTAATTACATGTTAATCGACCTTTTAACCTTTGTACACAAAAATAAAGGGACCCAATTGTAGAAATAGATACTGTATGAAGTAAGTTATAATTTTTTTTCTTTTTTACTGTGAACATACATGCAAAACATCCCACTCGGTGTACGTGATAGTGGACGATATAGAATTTGACAATTACAATTGTATAGTTCTGTACCTAGACTTGCAAATTCAAAATTCCTTATTGTTTCCACCCTGTACAGGCCAAAACTCCAATTCTGGACGAGATCCTACTAATTTAAGCATTTCACGAAAATATTTACGTAATTAATTAACAAGTCAAATTATGAATAGATGGAAACAAACATAGGATAAATTCCTACCAATGCTAATGTTATACCTTGAATAAAGTTTTCATGTATATAGGTATAAAACATAGGATAATGATGAATGGAAACCAAGAAGTCTTGAGTATAACAACATACTTCTAGTAGTGATAAATTCCTTTTGTTATATATATATACTACTGTACTAGGCTATGAAAAACGTTATAATGCTACTATACTTCCATGCATGGAAAATTATACTGTGAATGTATGTATAACTAGTAATAAGAAGAATTATGGAGAATAAACAGAATAACCAGGAATTGAATTAAGCTCTGAAACACAAAACCAGTTTCAGAAATGGAGGGGATTATGATAAACTCAAAAAAATAAAAGTGCGGAACTTCTTTACTCTTCATAAATATCCACAGTTGAATCAACTCAATATATGATGACTAGGTTACAAAAAAGGGAATGGTTGTCCAGGTTTTTGTAAAGAAAAATATAACATAACATAGGTGGTATTGAATTTCACTACTCTAGTATTTTTTCTCGACTTCACATGGAAACAAGAGAAGGAATGGTCAGGGAGTAAGCCCCTTCCAAGTTATAATTATAACTACAACAAGACACAAGGTTTGTGTTCCTTTATAAACTCTGAAGTATTAACATAAAGTAGGGCGTACCCTTAACCAACCAATACAGAATATTTCGACGATATTTATTTATAAGTAATAAGGACGGGATATAGCCTTGGCCCTCAGTACCAGTGAACTCTAAAGGTTGAGTCTGAGGGATAATGGAATTGGAACCAGAATACCTTTCGCACAGATGATAGGGACTGGCCCCAAAGTCTCGTGGAGTTGACACCTTTGTAAGAGAGATTGACCATTGAAATCATTAGTAAAACATACGAAAATAAAAATAAACAAGAAGCTACAACAAAACCATAAATGGAGGAAACAAAATTTTTGAATTAATACTTAACTCATGGTTGGAATCTAGAAACTTGTTCTTGTTGCGTTTCTGGTTGAGTAAATGTCTCGAGCCGAGGGAATTGGTCCAGGTATTCCTGATGGGTACATCGCATCAACGGGGTCCCATCATTAACATCATACCAGGCCACAAATCTATTTCTCATAAAGGAAATTCAACAGTACTAACTTTCCAACATATAAACTGTATAAAATACATGATACAGATAGACGAAGACCCTGTGTAAACGTTACTTGTAATAAAAAATCTATAGCTAAGTGGTTAATACATCCTGAATCAAATAACTGAGGTACTTTTAAGCTAGCCCTAACTACAGAGATAACCTAGCGCTAAACCCAAAAGTCTTACGCAAATATCAGAATCGATAAGGTTAAGAATACCTTTTAATACCCCAAGCCTTATGCTATAGTTTTTCTTTTTTTTTTAAGGAAAGATTTGAAACCACCGAGTCTTTTCCAAGGGTACCAGGTAGATGTAACAACCTTCTAAGAACATAGGGTATGTATAAGACTCAATTATTTATTTATCGAACCTCGGAGACTCATCTACAAAAGGCCAAGAATCTCCAGAGATAACGATAAAGGAAAAAATTTAATTTAAATATGTATAAAAAAAGATACAAAACATCGCATTCCCTGTACCGCCTTCCTTTGAATGACCCTATTATTCAAGCATTGTTTCAAGTTAAAAGCCTTACCAAGAAGATAGACTACGTTGCCTGCCATCGAGATGCGACCCAAGTCAACAGTCTCGCTTGCCGAATATAGTGATACACAGGACCATTCGAAGAGTCTCACAATGATAAAGGAAAGATCGTTTAACCCTAGGAAGAGACCTTACAAGAGAAAGTTAATGCTAAAGGTATAGGGGCTCGTCGGTCCAAGTGATGGGCGTTGGGTTGGCACGTTTAGACTGGAAGGTATTGGAAAGGGCCATCGAAACTTGTACCTATAGGACCTCCATTAATGACTAGATGTAGAGCCTTAACTCTCTCTAACATTTATATCTTTCCACCCATGATATGCATCAAATGCACAATTAACTTGACTCCTTTGTGACATGACTAGTTAGGCTGTGTTTTATTAACTACTGACCTGCAATTAACATCTTATTTCAGTAAGATTGTAGTTGTGATCTTGTTACCCGAACGTCGGTGTGAAAGGGACGGGTTTATCCCTTTACTAATCACTCTTAGTTGTTAAAGGAGCCCTATTATTTTCACCCAGCTATACAATGATACTAAATGCTAGTGGTGCATAGTTATCACCCCTTGATTTTTATGTCAGGTAAATGCATTATGTTAAATCTTGTAATACTCAATCCTGTGTGCATGAACACATAAATATCATGTCTAGGGAAAGGATAGGATTGTAGGTTCTAAGCCTAAAATTATACATATACATTTGATGAATAGATATGAACAGGTTTGAAACCTTCGGTAAGTTCTAGAGCCTATCTTGAACTACTAGACTGATATAAAAGGGTTATCGCATGAAAATAAGAACTTAAGTTACTTGGAAAAAAAAAATATTTTTGGCATTTGTGAGGTATATTACAGTTGTATCCCTGAAAATACTTTTTCATCCTCAACAACCAAGTGCTTACTTCTTATCCTTTCTTTATTTCTCCATCAAAGGTAAGCAGATTAGACTTCTTGAATTCTTCTGTTAGATAACTCTATGAGTTTATCATTTTCTTCATTTGTGGAACACTTGATTTGGTGTCATTGTTGGATAGTTCCTCAGTAGTGTCCTTCCCACTAGACGAATCCATGGAAATTATTCCACTAGCTCTTCCTTCTTAGCATAACGATGCCTTTTCTTGGAAAAATGTCTTCCTACATTGCTATGGTCCAATCCATGATTCTAGTCATATGAATGATTCTTTATATTCTCATACTATTGTAGCTCTATATTACTAGTGTACGGACCTTATTGAAAATTCCTTTGAATATATAACAAAATATGCAGTAGCATTGCATTCATCTCTTCCTGCCTCTGCCTGAGCTCTAATGAGCCTTTTATTGTCTTCCTTTAAACTTTTAACAGTAGCTACAAGATATGGAGGGGTTTCTCTGGCCCTCCAACCATTACATTATTCATATCTAAAGTGTGAGGTGTTCTCCATGTCATGTTACACTATTCATCTCTCCTTCCTTTTTAGTATGCCCTATTTGCTGAAATTGTGAAACATTACTAGTCGTTTCATAAAACTTTTAAACATGCACTCCTGAAAAAATACAAGTTTTCTTAAAAAATCATGCAATCTTGGTGATGCATTCAAGCATAGAGTTTGAAATAAACTCTAGTACCACTCTATAACACACCAAGCCCCCTAAAATTTCTTAGGTTGGTGGAATGTTAAAATTTCTCATTCTCTTAACATTAGGACTTAGGCCTGAATTTCCAATTCCTATTTGTCATGATATACGTGAGAACTTCTCTTATCACAACATCCAAATATGTTAAATATCACTTGTTCAACAACCAAATCCCACTAAAACTTCCTGAATGGTTCATTACGAGGATCAAGAATCAAGAATTCCCAATCAGACAGTTCAAGTTCATTTTACATGACCAAATCAATGGTCAGAAGTCATTCAAAATTCCTTCTCATAGAAACAACAGGTTAGGTGACTCACATACCCATCCCAATGACACCTCTATGATGGATCATTATTATAGATCCAATGTTCCTCAAGGATGAAAATTGATGGTCTCGATCACATCGACACCTTGATATACTCAACGATTATTTCCCTTCTCATCACCTATTTGTGATGTGAAAAGGTGGGGTCATTAATAGATATATGTATAGGATTGCACTAGACACTCTCCCCATGAATAAATTGTTCATATCCACTTGGGCTCCTTTTCCATCAGAATGTAACCATTCCAAGTGATCATAGATTGTTTTAATTAGTGCTCTTTGATGAGACTATTACAATGTATCCACAATCCTCAATTGTCCTGAATAACGGTCAGGATCTACTTGGGGTATTATAACTTCATGGCACTTAACTTATGCCTCTATTCTTCTAATTATTCATCATTATATTGGATCCTTCTAGATCCAAGGGCTTGGAATCCATTGGCATGCCTTCTGATGGATATGCAGTCATCGCATTCTCAAATTCTTTTTGCATCAGAATCTTTCCTATGATCCCCCCTTTTCAATACCTCCCCGACCCTTCACCTTCCGATGGATTATTAGTGAATTGTCTAGTACCTATGGCCCATATCTCATCATATTACCCTTCAATATATCAACTATCCAAATTTACTCAAGGTCCTCCCATTCGATTCCCATTACAACTTTGAAACTTCGACACCCTAGTGGCATCACCCTATGACCAACGGTCAGGATCTTCTTCCTTTGCTGAATCAATGAGTGTTGATCTTCCTGGTTTGAATAGAGGTTTTTCATCGGAGTTATTTAGGCTTGTTCCAAGGCTTAACAAATTAGGGTCTTTTAAGGATTATTTTCCATAGTTCTACATGATTCCCTAGGACACTCCTCTTATCTTCAATTCACCAAGAATACTCTTTCTCTAAAATCCAATTGAATATTTTCATCCTCTAAAATTTTCATTCGAATTAAGGAAATCATCAAGTTAAAGGGTTCCTACAACTACATAGGAACATTCCCAAGGATCAGGGACATTCTGATCGCTCATTGCAATCATGAATTTTTTTTTTTCAAGCTTTACATTCCAGGGGATAACAATCTATAAATATACAACCTACATTGACCCTTATAATTTATTTGTTCATGGTAAGAAAATGGATAGTGAAAGAAAGTTCATTTTAATATATTTTACTCATGAATTCAACATTATTTCATTTAACCACATTTACCATATAAACAAGAAATAAGTCATCTTCACCATTAAGCATGTAATATAGATAGGAAACCAAAACACTTATTTTTTAAGTGAATAATTTATCCAGACAACAAACTAAGAGGAAATTCCTTTCTACCCAACCATAGGATATGGTGCACTATTCTTTCCTATAACATGCCACCCCTGTTCTAGGCCATGATACCACTAAGGCACTCACTCACTTACAAATCAAGAGATGGTTTAGGAATGTTACTCACCTTTACTTCAATTGTAACAATAGAATCTACCCTCCTCCCACTGGGCTCAAGACCTCCATGATTTTATCAGGTACCTTCCCCACTAGATTTCCTTTGCACAAGGGATCCCCTTCTCTTCTACAAAAACCCTAGACAACCTCTCCTTACTAGCGTTGGATTCTTTTAAAAAAATAACAAGTTGTGAAAAACGCTTTTCCATGGTTACCATCAATATCTTGGAAAAACTTTCTATTTTCTTCAGAAAATATTCCCAATTCTCCTCTATTGTTCAAAATCTTGCAAATGAGCTCCTCTACTCTTTGCACATATGTCTCTAAGTCTACAAATCATGCTATTCAAACTAGACCTTTGTGGTGATCCTTCTTATTAGCGCTTGTGTATTGGTTATATTCCACTTCCCAAGTAGTTGTATTTCTCCTTCACGCATCCTCCTATTCTCTTTGTTTCCCTGTATTCTCATCTAGTCATAACTGTGTTGTTTTTCAACCTTTTCCCTCTTCTTCCTCCTATCCATGGGATCCTAGATGTTTGTTGTTAGAGGAAATCTATTATGTTAGGTTCTATAATTCGAAGGGGAAATCTAGTGTGTCATTCTAACTGAGGTCTCAATTGACCCTTTATTCCTCTAACTACAAAATATGCCAATTGTTATAACTACTTGACCACCCAATCTTGACCACCATAATCTGATTTTGTGTTTATATGCAATCCATGAACGTTGTTAGGTGGCATATTCAATTCTTACAAGTGTAGGATGGATTGTTGAGAAATATTCCTATTTTCCTCTTTGAAATGCCTCAATTTCACCTCACTAGTCCCACTTGTGGTATCATGACCAATACTCAAGGATTCCTTCCTAGTTAGTTGTCTAGTATTTTTTCATTAATCATAAACATAGTTACATTCTTCATAATCAAAATACATGAAGTCTTAGTATAATTACAATTATTGGGGAAAACATGGTATTACAAATAGTTAACTTGGTTTCCCTCAAAGTCCATGATGAACCCCACAACACCTACCACCCATAAATTCTTATTATAGTACTTATAATAATCTTATTATTTTTAATTATCATTAATTATAATAATATTTTTTAATATAAATTATAAATTATGATAACTATTATAATTATAATATCCTATAATAATTATAATAACAACGATTAATTTTAGTGTACTTTTCATCCAACTCTTCTTTGGGCTCCCCCATGGAGAGGATAATTTGTTTCAAGAAGGGTCGGTTGAACCTTCCTTGTTCTCTCCCATTATTCGAATATTATGTTTGAGGAAGGGTTAGTCAAGCCTTACTTCGACTCCCATTCAACGAGGACACTTTTATTGAATAATGGTCAACTGATCCTTCCTCGGAATCCCTCTTGATGAGAATAATTTCCTCAAGGAAGGTTAAGTCATCCCTTCATGGGCTCCCTCTTGATGTGAATTCTATGTTCGAGGAGGTCATTAAGCCCTTTGCATAGCTCTATGTAAAATAAAGGAAATAGTAATTAAGATCAACAATTTGAATGAACACATATAGGTTTATAATGTTGCAATTTACATAACAAACACAACATTAAAATTTTCACTACAACTATTATAAATTTATTTTAATTCAATATTTTTAAATCATTAAATAGTAATAAAAGAATCTTATCAAAACATATTGGCCTCTAAAATGCTTAGTATATGGATGTTTTAACTGAAAACTATTATGAAATTAATGTTATAATAGTTTTCTCATAACTAATTTGAAATTAGTGTTCTAATAGTGTTTTCATAATAGAAGTTTTGGGTTTTAATCTTAAATTATAGATCTTGTATTAAATTCATGACCACTAAATTTAAATCACTAAGGTTTCACCTACTCAGGTTTGAGTATTCCTATGTCAATTGGGTGTACCTTGTATGGTTGTGAGGAATGATTGTTATTATTTCCACTTGGTTTCAATTCTCATAATGACATGAATAAAACTCATAATGAGTATGTTGTAATGGCTCCGAACCTATATGTATTGAAAATCAATATCAAAGTATTGACTTATTTCATGAATCAAAATTTAACTAAACAATTTTTATAGTATGGAAGCTTGAAAAATCCAATATGTTTCACCTATGAAATCCTCAATTCTTTTATATTCCAGAATTGTCTTACATTAAANAAAAAAAAAAAGAAAGAAAGAAAGAAAGAGTAAGGGTGAAAAGCATTATGAATCATGTCATATTTCATGAATCAAAATTAACTATAGCTTTTATAGTATGGGAGCATGAAGGATCCAATATGTTTCATGTATGAAAAGCCCCAATCCTTTTATAGTCGAGAGTTGTCCTACATTTAAACAAAAAGGAGGTAGAGCGAGAACATTTCTCATATCCTTTTCATGTAAATTCAATCCACCTTCTTCCGTAAATTTGCATTATGTCACTAAACATTATATCCTTCTTTTGAGTTAATATATATTCTTGAATTCATATCTTACATTATTTTTTTATATTTGTTATATTGCACTATATCGTTTTCATGTAAATAGATACATTAACGTTTTCATATAAATTTATGAATAAAAATATCGTTTAAATTAATATTAGTGCATTCTATTTTTCATTTTGAGTTAATATATATACTTGAATTTATATCTTACATTATTTTGTTAGATTTATTATACTTGCATTATATCTTTTGCATGTAAATAGATACATTAATCTTTTCATATAAATTTATGGATAAAAACATATTTTAAATTAATATCATTGTATTATATGTTTTTTTAAGTAAGAAGTTATATATTATTTGTTATGAAGTAAAAAATTACAGTATCGACTTCATATCGAGTTTTTAGATGTACTGAGTTGCCTCAGAGAGAAACCAACTCAATTTGACACTTCACTGTAAAAATTAGTAATCATTAAAGATATTTCTTTGAATTTCTCTATGGGGAAACTGATGCGACCAACCCATGCATGCATACTATCAACCAAAATAAGAGCATACTATGAACCAAAAAAATCATATCTTTAGACAAACCCACGGAATTGATAGTGCTAAACTCCAACATCCTATGAAGAATCTTCCATAAACAACTAACACTTGTCAAAATAAAATAAACATTCTGACACCTGTGCACTTGCCGACTGTCATGGTGTCTGGAGCGCTCTGACACCCCATACGAGAGTCATTACATTATATGTTAATATACGTGTTATTTATATGCTTTATTCTTTAATTAATGTTATTTGTGGAATATGGGAAAGCTTCAAGAATTTATTTTTTTTCTTTATTAACACTAATCTTGTTTTATATGATCTGTTTTAGTGTAGATTCTTATTTTTATATATAATATCTTTATTAAAATGACTATAAATATTATTAGTTATTATTATTTGAAATAATTCTTTAGTTGACATATATATCATATGGTGCATCATCACTACAAACATGACACTTCTACTTGAGTTGTAAAAGGGGTTTATGGATGCTATAAAATTAAAGAGAAAATATAGGAAAATTATGAATAAGATAAAGTTAATAAATATAAAAAAAATCATTAACCTCACATTAAAGGATTAAAAATTTATTCATGTTTTGTTTTTGTAATTTAGAGTGTGTATTGATTCCTGTTCAAAAATACAGATGTCTGAAAGTTAACTACCTACCTGGCATTGGTGCCCTATTGGGAAACCACCTCCGTCAGGTGTCCAAGTTCAAAATAGAGTTAAGGGTTCCCATTCGGGAAACCATCGTTGTCTGAAGTCTAGTACATAGAAATAAACTTAGCTACATGGCCACGCAGGGCCAGATTTATCAAAGGGACAGATTTCATGTGTATGAGGGAAAGAATTCTACAATACCATGCAGGGCCAAAATATTGACAGTAAGAGAAAAAGAGCATGGGAAGGAATTAGTAACCTGGATCTAGACACGTCCCGGCATAGACCTGCACTGCCTGTGCTTTTCCTTTCTCTCGATCAACCATGGCTCTTCGAAGGTCTTGAAGAAATGTTATCACAGTATCCACTCGGTGCCATCGGTCATCTTCCCTGGTCTGAACTTCACGCATGGTCGTTTTGATGTCCTCTAGATATTTTTTAATGATGCTCGGAATGGTCATGAGCTCATATCGCTCATCGTCTCTGCTGACAAAAGGAGAATGGCGGTGGGAGATCAGAGAGGAGGAAGAGGATCCCAGGAGATGGGAATAATGTGAAACATTGGAGGAGGGATGAGGGGGGTGGTGGTGGAAATGAGGGACATCATGGTGGATATGGGGGAGGTGGCGCATAACCAAGTGAATTGCCCAAGAGATCAAACCACTCGACCCTACAGCCCTAGGGGTTCGAGAGGGGGGAGAGGCCAGTAACTGGATCAATGGGTGGTTTAGAAGGAGAGGGGATGACTAAATGGGTGAGAGGAGGGGGAAAACCTTCTTGAGGCAAGTGAACATCCATGGGGGCCAACGGAGGGGGAGAAGCCGAAGTACAGTGGGGGGAAACAGCTCGAGGAGGGATCGAGGCTTCGCACGACTGAACATATGGGGGTGGTTTCCTTCCCCGAGATTCGTACAAGGCTGCTCCACGCCTTGGTCTTCCCCTGGGTTGTGGCATGAATGAATGGAGGGTTTGCACCAGAAATATCCATAATGGAGGGTATTCACCATAGATCTCCAAAACGCGAATGGAGGAAGCGCACCATAGCTACAGAGCAAAGAAAAGAATGGAATGAGCCCAGGCTAGGTCGCTTTAAGAGAAATGAGCCAACGAAATAGAAAAGGGGGTTGATAACACGACCAGATAGAGCTTAGCTGACCGAGAGGTCTCGTCGCATTGCGCGATGAAGACTTACTAGTTCTGATTCATGTGAGCTGCATGGTTTGAGTGTGGGAGGAAATGTGACAGTGGATCATTTGCATGCCAGTAAGGATGTGAGGGTGGATGTGACGTTAGACTACCACCTATTTCCATGTGGCCCTAAACTAAGTTGTGTCCATCATATCATGTTGGCACCCCATCCGAGGAAAATTTATTCTTGTTGTTACCAACTCAAAAAATAAATAAGAATTTCTATAAGACTAATAAACTCACATGAATTTCATAGTAAAACATAGATTTGAAGAAGACCTAAAACATCTTAAAACATCTTAGCAGGAAATAAATCCTAAAATCATTTCACATTATTAAAATAAACTATGAAAAACACTTTTCAAAAGAAACATAAATCTATTTAAAAAAAATAATTAAATTACAATTCCCTCAAGGATCCAATTTAAGATAGATCTATACTCATATGATTTATATGTATAAAGTTCAATATGGGTCTGATCAGCCATGGCTCTTCGAATTTCTTGAAGAAATTCCATCACAGTATCCACTCGATGCCATCAGTCATCTTCCCTGGTCTGAACTTCGCGCATGGACGTTTTGATGTCCTCGAGATATTTTTTAATGATTCTCGGAGTGGTCATGAGCTCAACTAGCTCATCATCCCTGCTGACAAAAGGAGAATGGAAGTGGGAGATCGGAGAGGAGGAAGAGGATCCCAGGAGATGCGAATAATGTGAAACATTGGGGGAGGGACGAGGGGGGTGGTGGTGGAAATGAGGGACGTCATGGTGGATATCGGGGAGGTGGCGCATAACCAAGTGAATTTCCCAATGGATCAAACCACTCAACCCTACAGACCTAGGGGTTCAAGAGGGGGGAGAGGCTAGTAACTGGATCAACAGGTGGTTTAGAAGGAGTGGGGATGACTAAGTGGGTGAGAGGAGGGGAAAAATGGCGCAGACCCCCGACCCTCTGTCCGAGATCTGTAGAGGATCGTTCTAAATTCTCCTCGAGCCGAAGCGACTCCCTCGGATCCCTATTGGAACCTAATGAATCCGATCCACAAGTCCTTCGTGAAAACCCACCCTGCACAACTTAGCACCAAGTGTGAGCCTTAAATTTCCATGCGACCACAACCGAGCCTTAGCGCAAGTGTATTTCACAACTCACGAGTTCTTGAGTCGAATATCCTCGACTCCTCTTTCTCCAAACGTCGATACCCGAGAATGAGATACAGGCATGGCTCCTCCTTGTTAGTGCCTTCCACACATAACCATCAGCTAGGGAAACTCGTGACTTCGCTAGTTGTAGTGTTGAGCCCTCATGCTCCTCCTTTGTGAAATACCGAAGCACAATAAGTCAACAATGGGTTGACTCCTTCCCAGGTGACGTGTCTCCACCACCTGTCACCCATTTCCACCCTTTTCTGGGTGCTTGTTACTATGCCACCTGTCAACCACGCGGTCCTCACCAAACGGATGTGCCATGTGTATGCATGAGCCCTCGGCGCTCGGCACTTCGCGACTTCTGTAGTCGAAAAGAAACTCTTTGAAACCCCCGAACCCCGGATACGTGATACCATGTGGAGGTTCTGATCCAATGGTTCTCCCGTGGCTTGGATCCAACGGTCTAGATCTCCTTCTCTGCTCCTCGCATCTTGGGACTTCACGAAACCAAGAATTTGGTCTGCCGTCCAAACTAACAAACCCCGAATTTGTGAAATGATCCAACAACGTGGGTTGAAATGAGATCAATGGCTCATATTGAAACACGATCAACGGTTCACATTGATTCTTGATATTAGGGTGGTGAGTTCATCCAACTGCCTATCGCCTTATAGATCCATTGGATCCTACGGTCCTCACGATTTTGCAAGCTCTCCACGAAGAATTATGACCGCCCAATTCACTCCTCAATGGATTCTTCCCAACGACTGAGTGTTCTTCCTCCTTAACTTAATTTCTATGCAATGGATTTAGTCCATGTCTCCCTTTGAACAATTCAAAGGTGTTATCCCTCCTGATCTTTCACTTGCAAACTCAAGCTTCCAAAAAGAGCCCTGCTCTCACTCCTTGCGGAAAACTTTCAAACAACCTTCGGTTATTTGAGTCTTCGACCTTGTGCACTCTTTGCAATAGTATTAGTTCAACTTTACCCTTGGTTGATAAGTTCTAAGACTTCCACCAGCCTACTCACACCTTTCACGGCTCTGTGCTTCTCCTGCACTTCTACTGGTATGAGAACAATGATATCTCTCATGAGCTTTCTGAGATAAAACTTAGACCCTCGTCAACACACACCTTGCGAACGTTCACTGCACTCCTTGCAGGAATTCTCGGGAAGAGAGACAATATAAGCTCATTCTTATCCTCTCTCAGACTTCATACACTCAACATGAAATCATACGCATAACACAACATTGAAACAAATGCGTAACAGAGAAACAAATCACTGTAAGCATACCATTCAACTAATGTAAATAGTAAGCAGCATAACACCATGAAAATTGAGTCAAAGTTTCATATATTAACTCAAGTGCTCCTGTACATGGGTTCTTCTCTACAGCTCTCTGCTACATCTCTACAACTTATGAATCCTGAATGATAATAATTTTCCCTCTTGTTACAATGATACAAGGGTGAGGGTGTCTATATCAGTTTTCCCTCCTACGTTTCTAAACTGTCTAATTTATTAAATCAAATCTACCTACTTTCATTTAAACAAACTTTAATGCATATTACATCCGACAGATGAGAGTAATTTCTCTAGATTCGTTCATATCTCCAAGACATAAATGTAAGTATGCTTCTCCTATCTATTACATTAATGCTTCAGATTTCAAAATTAAAAACGTTTTCATAAAAAATGTGCTCCTTCTTTTTTCATCTGCGCATCCAGCTGCTCCTTTGGCTAGGCATGTGCTTTGGCTTTGTACGATGCTCTTGCATCATACTCCCTCACTTGAAAATTTTAATGAACTCCTATTCATGAGCTCTTGCATGGTCTTTCCATGCTTTTGAATTTCTGCATCTTCCTCCCAACTGGCATCTTCAACTAGATGTCCCTTCCACTTGACCAAGTATTCAAAATACTCCTTTCTTCTGGTCTTTCTGCTAATCCTCTTGTCAATTATGTTTTCCATCTGTGGCTTGTCAGCTACAGGCATTTGTTTTTTCCATTGAACCTCTTTCTACTCATATTATGCTCCTGCTTCTTCATCTCTATAAGGTTACAAATCTGCAACATTGAATATTGGTGCGATTCCGACCCCATCAGGTAATTCAATCTCTTATGCGTTTGCCCCAAATTTCCTTATGACCTTGCACAGTCCAATCTTTTTCATCTTCAGCTTATTATATGTTCCCCTTGGGAACCTCTCCTTCCTTAGATGTGCAAGAATCAAATCACCAACTTCAAATTGAAGTTCTCACCTTTGTTGATCTGCTCTTCGATTGTTTTCTTGACTTGAACTCTACAATCACTCCTTAATTCAGTTGTGAATCTCATTCATTCCTTCTACAAAGTCCTCTACAATAGCACTCCTGAATTCATTTTGTTCTGAATATTTCAATTCAGAAACTCCCCTTGGCTGCATTCCATATAAAATCTGGAATGGACTGTGCCCTATGCTTCTATTGAGTGAATCATTGTAAGAAAATTTCGCCTATGGTAGAATGTGATCCCATTGACTGTGGTGTTCAATCACTAAACTTCTCAACAAATCCCCCAAGCTCCTGTTCACGACTTCTGTCTGTCCATCAGTCTAAGGATGATACGCTGAGATGAAAGACAAACTTGTCCCCAACTTCTTCCATAAGGTCCTCCAGAAATGTCCTACGAACTTCATATCTCGGTTAGAAATGATACTCTTTGGCAAGCCATGAAGTTTGACGACTTCCTTGAAAAACAAGCTCGCAATATGAGTTTCATTGCTAGTTTTCTGGCATGGTATGAAATGTTTCATCTTTGAAAATATGTCAACTACCAAAAAGATCGAATCACATCCTCTTTGTGTCCTTCGCAGTCCCAATATGAAATCCATGCTCACTACATCCCACGACCTTTCAGGTATGGGTAATGGTTGGTATAACCCTGTGTTCTGCCTTTTTCCTTTCATGTGCTGACAAATTCTACACCTGTCCACAAATTTCTTAACATTTGTTCTCATCCCTGGCCAATAATATGAGATATTCAACTTTGAGAACGTTTTATCATGACCGAAGTTTTTGGCCAATCCTCCACTATGTTTTTCCTTCAACAAATTCTCCCTCGTGCAGCATTTCGGAATACATAGTTGATTTCCCCTTAACAATAATCCATCCTGGATCATGTATTCATTCCATTGGCTTCTATCCTTGATAATTGGATTCTCCGATGCCTCATATGCCTCCTTGAAGTCTGAATCATCCCTATACATTTCTTTAAGGTTATCAAAACCCAAAGTCTTGACTCTGAATTCCTGCATAAGAAAACATTTCCTGCTCAAAGCATCAACAACTTTGTTAGCAGTTCCAGAAATATTCTTAATCACAAAAGTAAAATTCTGCATGAATTAAACCCATTTAGCATGTTTTGGGTTCAACTTCTCCTGTCGATTCATGAATTGTAAAGCATGATTATCGTTGTAGAAAACAAACTCCTTGGGAACCAAATAGTGTATCCATTTCTTCAGTGCTTGTATGACTGCAGAAAATTATTTTTCATATGTGGAGTACTTAATCTTCGCTTCATTCATTTTTTCATTGAAATATGTGATTAGCCTGTCATCTTGGCTCAATAATTCTCCAAATGAAAATCCACTCGCGTCACACCTGACCTGGAATGTCTTCCTGAAATCTGGCAAAACCAGAATTGGTTGCTCAATGATCTTCTTCTTCAGTAGGTTGAAATTCTTCTCTGCTTCCTCCATCCAGTGAAAAGATTTATGTCTTTTCTTCACCATATCCATCATTGGTGCACTAATTCCACTGAATTTCCGGATGAATTTCCTGTAGAAGCTAGCCAAACCATGGAAGCTTCGAACTTCAAACACGCTCTTCGACAATGACCAATTCTTAATCGCCTCTATCTTTTCCGGATCCATCTTCAACTCATTTGCAGAGATAACAAAACCCAAATAAATGAGTTATGTTCTCATGAATGGCGATTTCTTCACATTGATAAACAATTTCTCTTCTTGTAATCTTCTCATTACTGCAACTAGATGCTTTAAGTGTTCTTCTTTTGTCTTGCTGAAAATTAATATATCGTCAAGATATACAATGACGAATTTCCCTATGAAATCATTCAGGACTTCGTTCATCAACCTCACGAAAGTACTGGGCGCATTTGTTAATCCAAATGGCATGAAAAGACATTCATACATCCCCTCATTCATCTTGAATGTTCTCTTCCATTCATCACCTTCTCTCATCCGAATTTGATGATACCCGCTTTTCAAATCAATCTTTGAAAAAAACTTTGCTCCACTCAAGCAATCCATCAAGTCATCCATCCATGGGAATGGAAATCTGTATCTGATGGTAACCTTATTGATTTCTCTTGAGTCTGTACACATTCTCCAGCATCCGTATTTCTTTGGGCTGAGCATTGTCGGAACACCGCATGGACTCAAGCTCTCCCGAATCAATCCTTTGTCCATTAAGTCCTGGAACTGTCTCTTAATTTCTTCATTTTCCTGCAGTGTCAATCTGTACGTTGCTTTGTTTGGTAAACTGACTCCAGGTATAATATCGATATGATGACTTATACTCCTGATAGGTGGCAACAAACAAGGTAGTTCGTCCACTACTATATCAGCAAATTCTTCCAGCAACTCCTGAATTTATTCTAGTAGATCATCTATTCTCGTACTGGTCAAAACAATTTTGGGCTTCCTGACCACAATAAATTGTGTGTCTTCCTTCTTATTAACCTCATTAAGAAGTTCCTTCCCACTCATGAGAAGTACAGTGTTGCTCATATTTGTTTTCACTTCTTTATTCTTAATCGACAGCAACATGTGAGTCCTACCATTTTTTTCCAGGGTGTACATGTTCTTTCTCCCATCATAAACTACGTTTCTATCATATTGCCATGATCTACCTAGAAATAGATGACAAACATCCATGGGAACGACATCACATAATATTTCATCTTTATATCCTCCTATTTTAAATTCAACTAAACACTGTTTAGTGACATTTACCTGATGTCATTTTTGTAGCCACAAAACTCTGTATGGGCTTGGATGTACAACAGTATCCAGCTCCATATTTTCTACCATCTCTTTAGATATGAGATTGTTTGTGCTACCTCTATCCACTATGACCTTGCATACTCTATCCTTAGTTTTGCAAGCAGTCCTAAACAGATTGTTTCTTTGGGCTGAGTTCTCTGGTTCCTTCTCCGACTTCAAGAGAAATTTCCTCATCATTAAGAATCTTCTGCCCTTGATGTCTTCTGCCTCAACATTCCATCCTTGAGCTTCAGAAATGTGAGTTTCACCACCTTCTTTCTTCTGATCTGGACACTCATAGGATTTATGTCCAATTTTTCAACAAACAAAGAATTTCACTTCACCTCCTCTACCCCTTCCTCTTCCTCTAGCTCGAGGAAAAGTATTTCTATCAGCATACTGCCTTCCTTGTGAGCTTCCTCCTCTCTGAGGTTGAGTTTGAGGTTTCTTCCCCTCTTCTTTAGGTTTTTTAATCTTGTGTTGGGCAATAATCTTGCCTCTTCTTTGAATTCTACCTCGGCCTCTTGGACCTTGCTTCTGGCTCATCTTCTCTTCAGCTTTCAGAGCCATATGATAAGCATCTTCCATAGTCTGAATGGTCATCATGCTCATCTCATCTTGAATTCCATATCGTAGACCATTCATGTACCTGGAAACTTTTTCATCATCTCTTTCCCGATGACCTGCTCTGATGTTTATTTTGTAGAATTCTTTAGTGTATTCTTTCACTGACATCAACTTCTATCTCAAATTATGCATCCTTCGAAACAGAGTAATTTGATAATCCCTAGGTATGAACTTGGCTTTCATATTTGCAACCATTCTATCCCAGCTCTTGATTTTATGCTTTCCCTTCTAGCGTCTGTCAGCCTGCAGTTCATCCCACCATAGTGTTGCATGCCCTTTAAGTTTAGTAACAGCATGTTTGACTTTCTTGTCTTCCTCGACATCCTCGTAGCTGAAGTATTTTTCTAGAGCTCTAATCCAGTATAGAAGCTCTTCAACATCTAAGTTTCCTTCATACACTGGAATGTCCATTTTTTCTTTGGCACCTATCCTTGCAATAGCCCTGAATAGGCATTTATCTACAACATCTTCGACTACAACTTCTTCTCCTTCATTTCCAGCTTCATTTTCACTTTCATCCTTGCTGATATCCCCAACGTCGAGTGTACACCTCTATGTTGTCTCCGTAGCATCAAGCTTGGCACGTAACTCCCACATTTCTCTTTCCACTACTGGATCAGGCATTTACCTATCTCTTCTTCTCGGCGGCATGGCTGAAATTTTTTTCTCTTTTCTCTCTGCTACAAAAAGAAAATAATTTGTTCTAGGCTCTGATACCACAACTGAGGCAAACCCCCGACCATCTGTCCGAGATCCACACAGGATCTTTCTAAATTCTCCTCAAGCCGAAGTAGCTCCCTCGGATCCCTATTAGAACCTCACAAATCTGATCCACAGGTCCTTCGTGAAAACCTACCCTACACAACTTCGCACCAGATGTGAGCCTTAAATTTCCATGCGACCACAACTAGGCCTTAGCACAAGCATCTTTCGCAACTCGCGAGTTCGTGAATCGAAGATCCTTGACTCCTCTTTCTCCAAATGTCAATACTCAAGAATGTGATACGGGTATGGATCCTCCTTATTAGCACCTTCCACACATAACCACCGGATAGGGATAAGTGCTAGCACTACTCACAACTCGCGACTTCGCGAGTTGGAGTGTTGAGCCCACATGCTCCTCCTTTGCAAAATCTCGAAGCACGATAAGTCAACAATGGGTTGACTCCTTCCCAAGCGACGTGTGTCGACCACCTGTCACCTGTTTCCACCCTTTTGTGGGTGCTTGTTACTACGCCACCTGTCAACCACGTGGTCCTCACAAAACAGATGCACCACGTGTTCGCACAAGCTCTCAGCGCTCGGCACTTTGCGACTTTTTCAATCGAAACGAAACTCTTTCAAACCCCCCATACGTGATACCATGTGGAGGTTCTGATCCAACGGTTCTCCTGTGGCTTGGATCCAACGGTCTGGATCTCCTTCTTTTCTCCTCGCAACTCAGGACTTCACAAAACCAAGAATTTGGTCTGCCCTCCAAAGTCACGAACCCCGAATTCGCGAAATGATCCAACGACATGGGTTGAAACGAGATCAATGGCTCATATTGAACCACAATCAATGGTTCAAGTTGATTTTTTATATTAGGGTGGTGAGTTCGTCCAACTCCTAATCGCCTTACAGCTCCACTGGATTCTATGGTCCTCGTGATTTTGTGAGCTCTCCATGAATAATTTTGACCGCCTGATTCACTCCTCAATGGATTTTTCCCAACGACTGAGTGTTTTTCCTCCTAAACTTAATTTCTATGCAACGAATTTTGTCCCCATCTCCCTTTGAACACTTCAAAGGTGTTATCCCTCCTAAGCTTTCACTTTCAAACTGAAGCCTCCAAAAAGAGCCCTTCTCGCACTCCTTGCGAAAAACTTTCAAACAACCTCCGGTTATTTGAGTCTTCAACCCTGTGCACTCTTTGCAATAGTAGTCCTTCAACTTTACCCTTGGTTGATAAGTTCTAAGACTTCCACCAGTGTGCGCACACCTTGCATGACTATGTGCTTCTCTTGCACTTATGCTGGTATGAGAACAACGATATCTCTCCTGAGCTTTCTGAGATAAAACTCAGACCCTCGTCAACTCACACCTTGCAGACATTCACTTCACTCCTTGCAGGAATTTGCAGGAAGAGAGACAATTGAAACTCATTCTTCTCCTCTCTCAGAATTCATACAATCAACATGAAATCATACACATAACACAACATTGAAACAAATGCGTAACACAGAAACAAATCAATGTAAGCATACCATTCAACTAATGTAAACAGTAAGCATCATAACACCATGAAAATTGAGTCAAAGTTTCATATATTAACTCAAGTATTCCTGTACATGGGTTCTTCTCTACAACTCTCTGCTACAACTCTACAGCTTATGAATCCTAAATGATAATAATGTTCCCTCTTGTTACAATGATACAAGGGTGAGGGTGTCTATATCCGTTTTCCATCCTACGCTTCTAAACATTCTAATATATTAAATCAAATTTACCTACTTTCATTTAAACAGACTTAAATGCCTATTACATCTGACATATGAGAGCAATTTCTCCAGATCTATTCATATCTCCAAGACATAAATGTAAGTATGCTTCTCCTAGTTATTACATTAATGCTTAAGATTTCAAAATTCAAAACGTTTTCATAAAAAACGTGCTCCTTTTTTTTTCATCTATGCGTCCAGCTGCTCCTTTGGCTAGGCACGTGCTTTGGATTTGTACGATGCTCCTACATCAGAAAACCTTCTTCAGGTAGGTGAACATGCATGGGGGCCAATGGAGGGGGAGAAGTCGAATTACAATGGGGGGAAACAACTCGAGGAGGGATCGAGGCTTGACACGACTGAACAGAGGGGGGTGGCTTCCTTCCCCGGGCTTGGTGCTAGGCTGCTCCATGCCTTGGTCTACCCCTGGGTCATGGCTTGAATGAATGGAGGGTTCACACCAGAAAGATCCATAATGGAGGGTATGCACCAGAGAGCTCCAAAATGTGAATGGAGGAAGCGCACCAGAGCTGCAGAGCAAAGCAGAGAATGAAATGAGCCCAGGCTAGGTCGATTTGAGAGAAATGAGCCAACGAAATAGAATAGGGGGTTGATAACATAGCCATCTGGAGCTGAGTTGACCGGGAGGTCTCGTCGCGTTGCGCCATGAAGACTTGATGGTTCTGATTCATGTGAGCTACATGGTTTGAGTGTTGGAGGAAATGTGACGGCGGATCATTTGCATTCTACTAAGGATTTTTGGGTGGATGTGATGTTAGACTACCACATGTTGTCGTGTGGCCTGGCCATGTGGCCCTAAACTGAGTTGCGTCCATCATATCATGTTGGCACCCCATCCGGGGAAAACTTATTCATGTTGTTACCAACTCAAAAAATAAATAAACATTTCTATAAGACTAATAAACTCACATGAATTTCATAGTAAAACATAGCTTTGAAGAATACATAAAACATCTTAGCAGGAAAGAAATCCTAAAATCCTTTCACATTATTAAAATAAACTATGAAAAACACTTTTCAAAATCAACATAAATCTATTTAAAAAAAAAAATTAAATTACAATTCCCTCAAGGATCCAATTTAAGATAGAGCTATACTCATATGCTTTATATGTATAAAGTTTAGTATGTATATTATGTAAAGTATGAATATTATCTAAAGGTTATTAAAAAATAAAAAATAAATAACCAATTCCCTATTTATCATAGGAATATTATAATAAATTAAAAAATGTTACGAGTCCCACAAACCAAATTGATCTCATCATATGATAATCATCGTAACCATTAGATAAATATAAAGTTCAACTAAAAATCCTGAAGGATTTTTGCTCCAATATGGGTATGACTATTAATACTCATAAGACTAAGGTCATAATTATTAAATCCAATAAGATCACTTATGATACCTTCGTATATAACAACAACTTGGAGGAAGTGACTTCATACAAATATCTTGGAATTGATATTCATCACAAGCTCAATTGAAATTATAGCATTGAGAAAAGGATTATTGGGGGATGGAAAGCTTATTATGGGCTTGAAAACAATTGTAAATCAGCTGATCTTTGGAGTTGGGATAAGAAGAAAATTCTCTTTGAGACTATTTTTACACCTGCTATTCTTTATGGATGTGAAGTCTGGGGCTGTAGTATATCTTACCAATCCTGGAGAAATATAAAGAAAATAAAAAATAATCTTATAACCTATAATATCAAAATTAAAGGAAATACACCCAATCCCATCCTCCTCTTAGAAACAAGCCTCTCCCCCCATTGAGAGCATGACTATGACTAGATGCCTAATGTATAACAATAAGTTAAACAACATGGAAGACAAGAGACTTCCTAAAATTTCTTCAAAATCGAGTTGTAACCACCATCGACTCAAGCGAGGATGGAATAAATATGACAAGTCTTGGATAAAGTATTGGGGAATTATGGAAGACACCATATTGCAGAATAAAGATACTATTAAAAAAATCGTCATATAAAACTTAAAGGAGAAAATGTGGTGTGATAAAGAGTTAGATGAAAAACTAAAATTAAGGTATTATAAGGATGTAATCGGCACTAATCTAGAAGATCAAAATTATCTATATGTTTTTCCAAGTGTAAATAAAAAATAAGCATTGCTAAGATAAGAACAAATTCGCATCAGCTCCATAGTGAAACTGGGCATTGGGCAATTTCTAAAACACCATGGGATGAAAGAGTGTGTCACCTTTGTGACACTAAGAAGGTTTAATATGAAAACCACCTTTTCTTAGATTTCCCGGCCTATACCCATATTAGACCTCATTTTAAAAATATTTGCCACAATACCAATCTCCTAACCTCTTAACTCAACAAAAGTATGGTGATCTTGGAAACATGGATAATTTTAAGGATGGAATTTTATTTTGAAATGTAGAAACCTTGGTGAATCTTATTGGTCCTTTATATGTCAAGTATAAATGTTTGAAGATATGGCTATTGACAGTAGCTACAAGATATGGAGGGGTTTCTCTAGCCCTCGAAGCATTAAATTATTCATTTTTGAAGTGCGATTTTTCCTCCATGCCCTGTTGCACCATTCGTCTCTACTTCCTTTTTAGTATGCCCTATTTTCTGAAATAGTGAAACATTACTAGTTGTTTCACCAAAATTTTAAACATGCACTCCTTGAAAAATACAAGTTTTCTTAAAGAATCATCCAATCTTGGTGACACGTTCAAGACTAGAGTTTGAAATCAACTCTAGTACCACTTTGTAGAACATCATGCCCAATAAAATTACTTAGGTTAGTAGAATGTCAAAATTTCTCATTCTCTTAACCTTAGGAGTTAGGCCTGAATTTCCGGTTACTATTTTTCACAATATACATGAGAACTTCTCTTATCACAACATCCAACTATGTTAAATATTACTCATTCAACACCCAAATCCCAATGAAACTCCCCTAAGGGTTCATTACAAGGATCAAGAGTTAATCATTCCCAATTGAAAAGATGGAGTTCATTTTGCACGACAAAATCAATGGTTGGAAGTGATTCAAAATTCCTGCTCATCGAAACATTGGGTTATGTGACTCACATTCCCATCCCAATGACACCTCTCTGATGGATCATTATTATATATCCAATGTTCCTTGAGGATGAAAATTGACGGTCCCAATCACATCGACACCCTGATCTACTCAACGATTATTTCCCTTCTCATCACCTATTTTTGATGTGAAAAGGTGGGTTCATTAATATATATATATGGCTAGGATTAAACTAGACACTCTACCCATGAATAAATGGTTCATATTCACTTGGGATCCTTTTCCATCAGAATGCAACCACTCCAAGTGATCATAGGTTGTTTGAATTAGTGCTCTTTGATGAGACTATTACGATGCATCCAACAATCCTCAATTGTCTTGAATAATGGTCAAGATCTACTTGGGGTATTATAACTTCATGGTCATTAATCGATGCCTCTATTCCTCTAATTCTTCATCATTATATTGGATCCTTCTATATCCAAGGGCTTGTAATCCATTGCCATACCTTCCGATGGATATGCGGTCCTCACATTCTCAGAATCCTTTTCCATCAGACTCCTTCCTATGCTCCTTTGTTTTCAATAACTCCCCAACCCTTCACCTTTCGATGGATTGTTAGTCAATTATCTAGTACCTATGGCCCAGATCTCATCATATTACCCTTCAATAAATAAACTATGTAAATTTACTCTGGTTCCTCCCATCAGAGTCCCATTATAACTTCGAAACTTGGACACCCTAGGGGCATCACCCTATGACCAATGGTCATGATCTTCTTCCTTCACTGAAACAACGAATGTTGATCTTCCTAGTTTCAATAGAGGTTTTTCATCAGAGTTATTTAGGCTTGTTCCAAGGCTTAACAAATTAGGGTATTTTAAGGATTATTTTCCATAATTCTACCTGATTCACTAGGACACTCCTCTTATTTCCAATTGACCAAGAATAATCTTTCTATAAAATCCAATTGAATATTTACATCCTCTAAAATTTACATTCGAAATAAGGAAATCATCATGTTAAAGGGTTCCTACAACTACACAGGAACTTTCCTAGGGATCAGGGACATTCTGCACTCTCATCCCAATCAGAAATTTATGTCTCTTAAGATTTACATTCCATGGGACAAAAATCTATAAGGATACAACCTACATTGACCCTTATAATTTATTTGTTCATGGTAAGCAAATGCATAGTGAAATAAAGTTCAATTTAATCTATTTTACTCAGGAATTCACCATTCTTTCATTTAACGACATTTATCATATAAACAAGAAATAGGTCATCTTCACCATTAAGCATGTAATAGACATAGCAAACCAAAACACTTATCTGTTTAGTGAATAATTTAGCCAGACAACAGAATAAGAGGAAGTTACTTTCTACCCAACCGTAGGCTATGCTACATTATTCTTTCCCATATCATGCCACCCCTATTCTAGGCCATGATACCACCAAGGCACTCACTCAACCGACTTCCAAATTAAGAAATGGTTTAGGAAGGTTACTCTCATTTACACCACTTGTAACAAAATAATCTACCTTCTTCCCACTAGTCTCAAGACCTCCATAATTTTATTGGGTACCTTCCCCAGTATATTTCCTCTACACAAGGTATCACCTTCTCTACTACAAAGTTGCTTAAGGACCTCCCCTTACTAGCATTGGATTCTTTCCAAAAAATACCAAGTTGTGACCCTCTATTTTTCCATGATGACCATTAATATCTTGGGAAAGCTTTCTATTTTCTTTATAAAATATTCCCAATTATTTGTTATTGTGCAAAGTCATGCAAATGAGCTCCTTTACGCTTTGCACATCTGTCTTTGAGTCTGAACTCACCCTATTCAAACTGGACCTTTGTGGTGATCCTTCTTCTTAGCACCTATGTGTTGGTTATCTTCCACTTCCCAAGATGTTGTATTTCTCCTTCACACATCCTCTTATTCTCTTTGTTTCCTTGTCTTCTCATCTAGTCATAATTGTGGTGTTTTTCCACCTTTTCCCTCTTCTTCCTCCTGTCCATGAGATCCCATATGTTTGTTGTTAGAGGAAATCTCTTATGTTAGGTTCTTGAATTCAAAAGAGAAATATAGTGTGTCGTTTTGACTGAGGTCTCAATTAACCCTTTATTCCTCCAAGTACGAAATCTGCTAGCAATTATAAGTACTTGACCACCGAATCTTGACCACCATAAAATGATTTTGTGGTTTTGTACAATCCATGTACGTTGGCAGGTGGTATATTCAATTCTTACATGTGTAGGCTGAATTGTTGAGCAAGCTTAATATTTTCCTCTTTGACACACCTCAATTTCACCTCACTAGTCCCACTTGTAGTATCATGACCAGTACTCAAGAATTCCCTCCCAATTAGTTGTCTAGTATGTTTTCATTAATCACAAACATAGTTACATTCTTCATAATCACAATAGATGAAGTCTTAGTATAATTACAATTATCAGGGGAGACATGGTATTACAAATAATTTAATTGGGTTCCCTCAAATTCCATAATGAACCCCACAACACCTACCACCCATAAATTGTTATTATAGTACTTATAATAATATTGTTATTTTTAATTATCATTAATTATAATAATAATTTTTAATATAAATTATAATTTTTAATAACTATTATAATTATAATATCCTATTATAATTATAGTAACAACGATTTATTTTTAGTGTACTTTTCATGCCATTCTTCCTCGGGCTCCCCCATGGGGAGGATAATTTGCTTCAAGAAGGGTTGGTTGAACCTTCCTTGTGCTCTCCCATTATTGGAATACTATGCTTGAGGAAGGGTTAGTCAAGCCTTCCTTCAACTCCCATTCAATGAGGACACTTTGCTTGAAGAATAGTCAACTCATCCTTCCTCAGAATCCCTCTTAATGAGAATAATTTCCTTATGGAAGGTTAAGCCATCCTTTCCATGGGCTCCCTCTTGATGAGAATTCTATGTTTGAGGAAATGATTAAACCCTTCCCTAAGATCTATGTAAAATAAAGGAAATAGTAATTAATATCAACAATTTGAATAAACAGATATAGGTTTATAATGTTGCAATTTACATAACAAACACAACATTAAAATTTCCATTACGACTATTATAAATTTATTTTAATTCAATATTTGTAAAGCTTTAAATAGTAATAAAAGATTCATATCAAAACATATTGGCCCCTAAAATGCTCTAGTATAGGGATTTTTTAACTGAAATCTACTATGAAATTAATTTTGTAATGGTTTTCTCATAACATAAGTTTTGGGTTTTAATCTTAAATTATAGATCTTGTATTGAATTCATGACCACAAAATTTAAATCACTAAGGCTTCACCTACTCAAGTTTGAGTATGCCTATGTCAATTGGGTGTACCTTGGATGGTTGTGAGAAATGATTGTTATCCTCCCCACTTGAGTTCAATTCTCATAATGACATGAATAAAACTCATAATGAGTATGTTGTAATGGCTACGAGGAATCAAAATTTAACTAAACAATTTTTATAGTATGGAAGCATGAAGGATCCAATATGTTTCAGCTATGAAAGCCTCGATCCTTTTATATTCAAGAGTTGTCCTACATTTTAAAAAAGGAGGTAGAAAGGAGTAAGGGTGAAGGACATTATGACTCATGTCATATTTCATAAATCAAAATTAACTATAGATTTTATAGTATGGGAGTGTAACATCTCACTCTTGTAGGCACTGAGCAAACTTATTCCTTGAGGAAACTTGCTGACAAGTGATCCAGATTATTATACTTTTGGGCATTTGATTATGATTATGAGGCGTTATGAATTGATGACATGTTATTTTGCTGCATTGATATAGATAGGTGTTATTGACTCGATTTTCTTGAGTGTGTAGGATTTTGAACCTCGAGGATGCAGAGGCATCGATGGAACCCCTTGGACTCTAGATCGAGTCATGGAGTGGACTATTGGGGGTTTGATTGTTGTATATATGATATTTGTGCATCTGATTAGATGATATGACTATGGATATATTTCAGACATGATTCATTGATGATGCAAGCTGATGATAGCTTGTCAAAAAGACTCACATGTGGAGTAGAGGGGTCATGCATGACTACCGAGAAATTGAGGGAGAGGTGTGGACAACAACCCTACCACAGCCTACTAGCACTCCCACCATGGCTCGAACTGTAGGTTAATGACTACCTAGTTCAAGAAGACCCGAGATGTCGTGAGGGCTGACTGCAACATTCGCTCATGATGATTCTAAGGGGCGTGCAATAAGGCAGGGGCCTTATTCCTTAGAGGCCCTCAGTCTCCCATAAGATCACCTGGTGGAGTATTTACTCTAGGGGTTTTGATTTATCCCAAGTCAGTCAAGAGGTGAGTGGCACCCTTGGAGCACAGATTATGTCCTGAAGGGCACGTCGCGTAAGAAAAACGAAAGGAGGGGAGTGGCACCCTTGGAGCACGTAGTGTGTCGTGAAGGGCACGTCATGCAAGGGAAACCGAATGGGGCGAGTGGCACCCTTGGAAGAACCTAGTGCGTCCTGAAGGGCATGTCGTGTTGCTAATTAATAAATGAATGAACCTATATGGCCTTAGAACGAATAATGTGATGAGAAAAACTTAAAGCATTTCCCTAATAAAATGTCGACCAGCCCAGGAAAATAATGTCTAGGTTTAAGTGTTACTTGTGATATATATATATATATATATATATATATATATATATATATATATATAAGGATGACAACCATCTTTCATCATGTCACAATAAGGGGTAAGCAATTAAATTGATTTATAAAAATCTTTTGGGATAGAATTTAAAAAAGGGGAAAAATAATTGTTTTTTTATATTATGCTAATTAAAAATTTATTAATTAAAAATGATAAGGGGAAAAGGGGCAAGTTTATGAACATGCCTTTTGAGTTTAAATAAAAAGGGAAGGAGGGAAATTTAAAATATTTAGGAAATTAGGGGAAAAAAAACGGGAAACATAAAAAGAAAGGGGAAACAAGGAAAAAGAAGAAAGACTAAATTAGTAAGGTATCTAACATTTAAGAACTTTCTAAAATCAAACTTCACTAATAAATTAGTAAGGGGGTAAGTCATTAATTTGTGTAAAGGAATTTGAGGACACCTAGGAGCGATTCTAGGAATGCTTTTAGGTGGGTGAGGGAAATAGGAGTAATTAATTAATTAATGAAATTAATTTATGGTGCAATGAAGGGGATGGGTGATACATGTACAGGGAGGATTATTATGAATTAAATTTTGAACAATTATTTAAATGGGATTTTGGGAAAGTAGATGACTTAGAAAATCTATATAATGGAGGGAGGAGGATGACGATGGACATGATGTGTTATGCATAACGTTGCGTTGTATAATTTTAGACTTGAATGACTTAGCCTGTGGGAGTTGGGATACCCAGCTCGGTGAGGAGTGGTAGCTCGGCCTTGCGAGGCGATCTGGGAGCTAGTTGATTCTGTGGTTAGTGTGTGTGTCCCCTTTGCGGCTCGGGGGGCTAAGGAGGAAGAAGAGTACCCCTAGCATTCACTGGGAGGTACCGGTGAAGTCTCATCGGTCGAAAAGCGGGAGCTGCACAGAGCACGTGGGACAACTACTCAGAACATGCGACATGGGATACAGTATGCTTCTTTTATTTCTGCATGACATATTACTTGTATGCTTACGCTTTTAGTTCTGTATATTTAATTGGGTAAGGAAAATGATTGACCTAGCATTTTAATTGATAATTGAATATCCTCCATAGCCTTAAGCTCGTTGTTGATTGATTCCTTTGGCTTTCGATCCCTGCATGTCTTGACAGTCCTATGGTTTTATTGATTTGTGATGATTTGCGGTTTATTTTTTCTTTGCCTTCGTCCCTAGCTCATTAGTCCACGCCTGAGCAGTCGGTCAGGAGCAAGATCTATGGTCGTCACTTCAGTGTTAACATACCTATGGATCCAAACACCCTGCTTTTATGTGCATAGATGATGAGCGAAGGATGTTTCTTTCCATCCGTCTAACCCTGTTGATTGTTCATGGTTGAGTGATTGTATTGCGCCCTCTTGTGATTGATCCAATATCTGCATTTGATGAAATGATCTCTATGTTTTTTTTTGTAAAACAACTTCTACGTTATCTAGAAATGGTCATCTCTGCAATTGTTTGGGACGATTTTCTCTTTGTTTTCAAAAGACTTAAACCCTAGTATAATCTCAACGACTAACGTGATTGCTTCTATGGTTGCTTACGTCTTACCTAGTGTTTCAGCGCGTATGGAAGAGTTGTTCACCTAAGAGGTGGTTGTGTTTTCTCATTTTAGTCAACGATTTGCTGTGTGTTCCATTTTTATTAAGCGATTGTTGTACCTTTTATCCTTCTTCAACAATTGTTGTATATTTACTCCTCTGCTTACTTGTTAGTTAAAGGCGGTTTTATAACTTGTTGATCGAATGATTTAGTTGATCCTGAGCCGAATGTTGTTTCAATTTTATTCTGAATCACTGTTAGACTGTCCCCTCGAATACTGGAAAGCCCGTGATTGAAAACGAAACTTTTGTCTGCGTTTTGTGCCTTGGTCTGCAATTTGTTTTTGTCAGCGATGTACAACCTGGAGGGAGAATGCATTTCTGCATTTTTTTTTATTTTTGGTTGCCTGCGATTTGGCCGTTATTAAGACTGCGATTTTTCCATTATAATAAGCAGGCGATTTTTCCTTCGAGACTGTGAGTTTGCTTTCAGAAGACTGTGTTTTACCTCTGTCGGACAACGATAGTAACTCTGCCTTTACATATTTGTCTTCTGGACAGCATTTACAGATTGGTGCAATCCTTCTCAGCGTGTATTCTTTTAACAACACAACGATTCGTCCTGGGGCATTCCACCTATCTTTGGCTACGAAATTTTTACCTTATTTTACTGCAACGTTTACCCATGCTTGGGCTGCGATCCTTGACAACCTTTATTGTGAGCGATTTTTGGTGAGTGATTTTTATTATTGAATGAACAGTTTCTTACCCGCGATCTACCTGGTTGATACCTGCATTTTAATGGCAGCGACTCTCCCTGGAATTATTGGCATCGTTTTTACTACACTTATAGACAACGAATTTAAACTTGATTAAATGCGTTTATCCTTGACTGGCAGCAAATTGTGCATTGATTGGCTGCGTTTTTATGCCTCGAAAAGCAACGAATTTAGGCCTTGCTTGACTTCGTTTTTATCCTTTGAGTGGCAGCGAGTTTATACCCTGGGTTGTTGCGTTAAGACTGTGTAACAGCTGCGTTTTAAACAATGTTACAATAAAATTTTTTAGACTGCGTTTTCAGCACGTTTCCGGATAGCGAGAAACTTATCTTGAATACTACGTTCTTATCGGTTAGACTAGCGATGCCCTTAATGCACAGTTTGAAGGAAAAACGTTGTATGTGTAATGTCAACTTTTTCTGTTCGGTGAATTATGGAAATTTAGACAGTGTCCTTTTGTGTCAGCGTGGGGTAGGTGAATTATCGTAGAGTATTATGGGATGACAGCTTGGTGTTTACCGTTGTGTTGACTTCGCTTTCCTTCATTATTCCCACTCTCTAACATGCTATGAAAACTTGTAGGAGCTTGACTCTATCATAGGAAGGATTTTTGGTTAGGAGATTTCTACAAGTTTACTCCGAGTAGACTAGAAAGTAGCATGGAGTGTATACATTATTTAATTTTTGTAAGTCTTTCAAATGTTTGTGGAGGAGAGTTATACTGGTATTGAGTAAATAGGATGTTATTTTCGTTTCCCTATGAATCTAATTATTTGTTGATTTACTATTACGAGAATCTAAAATTATTAATTGATGGAAACAAAGTTGTTTTTGTGATTGTATTTATGCGCCAGAGGAATTTTATTCTCCCGATAATTTGGTTGATCAGAATTTATGTAACTCGTGATTGAATTGGAAGTTGTTGTACATAAAAATATTGATTTTATAGAATATTTGGATATAATGTTTCAAGTAAACTCATCATGCGACCTTACTATCCTTTGACCATGAAGAGAGGTGTTAGATCTAAGGTGGTATCATGATGTACTGATGAAGAGATAAGAATAAGGAGGCACCAAAAATCAATGATTCACATTTGGAAATGTGATTATAGTCTACCTCCAAGCTTTAAGATCAGGTTTCACTTTACGGTCACCTTTATGATATAGTATTACCTATAATAATTCACTCCTTCGCACATAGACTTCATGCTTAACAATAATGGTTTTTGGTTGTTGGCGAAGTCATTAATAGCTGGCAAAACTTTAATTGAGTGAAGGTATCCTGCATCTTGTCGACTCGTTACTTGGGTGCATGGGTACAGTTGCCTCGTCAGGTATTTCGGTCTCCTAGCGGTTGGATTTTTTCAGAGTCCTTGGTCCAAATAGGTTAGGTTGCACCAGGGTTAACATCACTCCTATCACCTGGGGATGACATGATTTCTAACGAGGGGATCATTGCGCGCTTTAAGGGATAGAGGCGAAGGATGACTTGGTCGGGGTCTGTGCTTTTCGTGTGGGTGTGGTTGATCGTTGTAAGTTGTTGTTAGCGTTTGGGTTGTAATGCCTTCATGTGTTGGGTCTGCACGCCTTTGAGGTTCTAGTATTTGGTCATTGAGACCGTTGTGTCGGGATGGGGATGTTGTCCCTTAGCTTGTAGGCGTGGTCATTTTTGTGTCAGGCGGGTAGTCGGTTCTCCTTGTTGTTTTATGCATGTTTCGCCCAGTGCCTTTGTGCCAAAGCGTAGATTCATAGTTGTCTGTTTCCTATTTTGTGGGCGTGTTGCTCATCGTCAAATGTATTGTTTAGTTGTAATCGTTGTTGTCGTCCTGTTTAAAAAGAAAAAAAAAATCACTTTCTACTTCACTTGTAGTCGTAACGTTTGGGTACATTACAGAGAACATGAAAGATCCAATATGCTTCATCTATTGGATCCTCAATCCTTTTATATTTGAGAGTTGTCCTACATTTAAACATAGGTAGAATGAGGACATTTCTCGCAAGTCATATCCTTTTCATGTAAATTAAATCCACCTTCTTCCCTAAATTTGCATTATGTCACTAAACATTGTATCCTTTTGAGTTAATATATATACTTGAATTTATATCTTACATTATTTTGTTAGATTTATTATACTTATATTATATCTTTTTCATGTACATAGATGCATTAACGTGTTCATATAAATGTATGAATAAAAATATCGTTTAAATTAATATCATTGCATTATAGCTTTCTGAGTTAATATATATACTTGCATTTATATCTTACATTAATTTGTTATATTTATTATGCTTGCATTATATCTTTTCTATGTAAATAGATACATTAACGTTTTTATATAAATTTATGGATAAAAACATCGTTTAAATTAATATAATTGTATTATGTATTTTTTTTTAAGTAAGAAGCTATATATTACCTGTCATGAAGAAAAAAATTACAATATCGATTTGATATCGATTTTTTGGATGTGTTGAGTTGCCCCAAAGAGAAGTTAACTCATCCGAACATTTTACTATAAAAATCAGTAATAATTAAACATATTTCTATGAATTGCTCCTTGGGGAAACCGATTCGACGGGCCCATGCATGCATACTATAAACCAAAATAAGAGCATATTGTGAACAAAAAAATTCCTATCTTCTGACACACCCACATAATTGTGCTAAACTCCAACATCTTAAGAAGAATCTTCTAAAAACAACTAACATTTGTCAAAATAAAACAAACATTCTGACACATGTGTGCTGCCTACCAATTGTCATGATGTCATTGCATTATATGTTAATATGCGTGAATTATGTCATCTTCATGTAATTTTCCATGCATTGCATTGATAACACACAACATGAAAAAGCTTAACTTTATATGCTGTATTCTTTAATTAATGTTATTTGTGGAATATGGGAAAGCTTTAAGAAAAAAAAAAAAAAATCTTTATTAACATTAATCTTGTTTTATATGATTTACATTCTT